>JAJOOR010004478.1:0-43559 GCA_036250505.1 Solanum acaule
ATGTATGTGTTGGCTGTACATCAACAAACGAGTGTAGCTGACAGTTGGACACAAGAAGGATGGAACATCCAGTGCAGAAGGAATTTTAATGACTGGGAAATTGAAACTGGGACAAATTTTCAGAGCTCTGGCAGAGTTCAAAGGGACAAAACATGAGGCTAATAGACTATGGTGGAACAAAGATAGCAAAGGGATGTTTAAGGTGAACTCAATATACAAGATTTTGAACAAAGGTGGCCACCAGCCACCACAATGGCCATGGAAACAGATCTGGAAGACAAAAATCCCCTTCAAGGTGGCATGTTTTACTTGGTTACAGGCAAAAGATCAGTCCTGACACAAGAAAATCTCAGGAAGAGGAAGTTCTCTATGTGCTCGAGATGCTATTTGTGTGGAGAAGAGGTTGAGCCAGTCAACCATCTGTTTTTACAGTGCAGGATAACAACCCAACTTTGGAGGATTTTTATCAGCCTTAGGGGTGTTGTTTGGACTATGCCTAACAGAATCACCCACCTCCTCTATAGTTGGGAAGAGGTAGGTGAGGGAGCTTGAGACAGAGATAGATGGAGGATTGTCCCAGCCTATCTCTGGTGGACAAACTGGAGAGAGAGAAATGGTAGATGTTTTGAGAGCAAAAGTTGTGATCTTCATAAGATCAAATTGAACTGTATCAAACTTTTTTGTTTCTAGTGCAAACAGATGTACCTAGAGGATACTGAGTTTGAGATCCTTGGTTCTATTTAGATTTTAGATTTAGATATCTTATTTTGTTGATACGTTGTAATTATAGTTTTCAGTTTAACCCATGTACTGGTTTTAGTCAATACATACGAATGTTACCTTTCCAAAAAAAATAAAATGGAACTCATTGTGTTCTCCTTCAAATAAAGAAAATCTTTGACACCTACACTGTTAGTCTGAGCAACATGAGCATTCCTGGTTGGTTGACCGTGCATAGAATAACATACTTCACAAGTGTGTCCATACCTATTACAATAACTACACTTTCTCGCGATCTTTCAAAATGACCTCCTCCTCATCTATTTTCCATAGACTAGGATGTCCAATTTTCTATTATCTGAGATGTGAGAAAAGAGTCAACAGTTTGTGAGGAGAGTAGTGTGTGACTAGGAGGCGTGGCAAGGAAAAGTAACTCAGAGAATAGTACATCAATTATAGGAATTGTTGGACTAGCCAAAATCAGATCACGCACCGAATCTAAGGTTCTTAGGAAGTCCAACGGTAAGAGCTAGAAACATTGTAGGTCATAGTTCTAGTTGTATTTCAACAATGGCAATGACTGACATGTTGTTGGTGGTAGGTGACATCAAATCTCTTAAATTCTTTCATGACTGCTTTACTTGTACCATGTAAGTAGACTCGTGTGATTCCTATTTCTTTAAATTGTCATCCATGATATCACATCATAAAAGTGAGATATGTAATCAATGTATAAAGCGCGAGTCTTTTCCCAAAAAGAATAACATGTTTGAATTGGGTGAAACAAGGGCATCAACTTGGAATCAATAGATCGCTACATGAGACTACATAATTGAGCATAAACCTTCTTTCACTGGCCTTGGGCCTTTTCATCCACCTCACTAGCCTTTGCCTTTTCATTCACCACACTGGCCTTTTTTGTTAAGTGATCTTGAATACCTTGACCCTTGCACCACAACTCAACCAAGGAAGCCCAAGCTAAATAGTTTGAACTTCCCATTAATGGTTTTGAAGTGATCATAGGGCTTGAACTTTCAATTCCCATGTTTTTGGAGCCAAAATATCATACCCAAAGGACATGGTTGATAATTAATCACAAATACTGTCAGATATGCTTGAAAGTTGTTGAAAAAGGGTCGAGAAAGCTGCTGATTGTCTTGAAGTTCAGAAGAGGTCGCTGAAAAGCTGACTGGAGTGGCCAGATTAGGGTTTCGACGGCTGGAATCTTTAGAAAGATATCACAGTTTAGTCAGAATTCCTGGACGACCCCAGGGAGAAATGATCAGTGTCAGAATCTGTCTGGAAAAAATCTCACGCGCCCTGCGAGTGTAACAGACGTGCCGCCGGAGATGAAGGTCCTGCCGGCACGTGACGGCTATTCTTATGGAATAGTTTTCTGGAGTTTCTTTGCTGGAGTTCTCTCTAACTTGTGGTGGTTTCATATTTCGTAACCCACCGAGAGAGAGTGACGCGAAACAGCCCTAGCAGTTGCCGGAAACTGAAGCACGACAACTGTCTGCCTGAGTTTTCTTTCCCGGATTTTCTCACGAGATCTTTGATACCATGTGAGAATAAACACTCAAGAAATAGATTTCGTCTACCAAGCGAGACAGAGTGCGAATATTGTTAAGATATGTAAATTAATTATCACACTGAGCCATATACATTACATTCCTTTTCCAAGTAGGATACTATACAGAATCCTATTCTAACAAAAAGTTTTAGGATCTTTTTTTTTTTCTTGAAAACCATAACAGTGCTTTCTACAATTACAAAAACCCAACCATGCTTAGGACTACTGTTTCACAAGGAACCTATCATATCAACTAGTGATTCAGTCTCCTCTACATAGTTTTCTTTACACCAAAAATGAAACAAAAGAATAGAATTCATCTCGACTTTCTGCACAAGATTGCTTTTGTCTTCAAATATTCTGTAGTTCCTCTCCTTATAAATTGTCCACAATATACAAGCTGGGACAAGTTTCCACCACTTCTTTTGTTTCACTGCACCACCATTATTGTTCCAGCACTTCAATAATTCACATCTTGTTGCTGGCATAGACCATCCTAAGTGTTACCAAGTTCAAAAAAAAGTTGCCACAAATTGTCCAGTTATAGGACAATGTAGAAACAGATGGCTATTGTTTTTCTCTGGCTGCACCACACATACAACATCTAGAGCATAGATGAAATCCCCTTCTTCTGAAGTTTGCTTGAGTGAGACATGCTTCTCTTGCTACAAGTCAAGAAAAACATAAGACTTTGTAAGGGGCCTTAGTCTTCCAGATGAACTTCCATGGTCACTGGTCAAAAGTCTTAGAATCTTTTGCTTTTAGTATAATTAATACTTTTTCTCGTCCCCCTCCCACATCCCTAGCTGTTGAAATAAGTTGTTTTAAATACTTTGCCTATGGCCTTTTTTGATTGCCTTTGTCACTTCTTAACTCTTTTGTATTCTTCAAGTCCTTCTTTGTTATTTAATGTGATACAACAACAACAACATACCCAGTGAAATCCGAGAAGTGGGGTCTGGGGAGGGTAGAGTGTACGCAGACCATACCCCTACCTCATGGAGATAAGGAAACTGTTTCCAGAGGACCTTCGGCTCGAGTATAACATATCAGAATAATGAAAAAGGGTGCTATTTAGTGTGATGCTTGAGATAAATGAGCTTTTGACTCTATATACTAAATGGACTAATCATTCCTAGCACACATTACCAAACCTTCAGAAAACTAAAAGATGATAGTTTATGATAAATTTCCTTGGATATTTACTTTACTCCTTATGCTCTAGCAAATCTTCACTTGTCTATCAATCAACAACTCCCTCAGCCATTCATAAACTTAAGTATAAAGTACAGACGCACCGATACCTGTTTCTCTTCCCTTTTGTAAAGTTCTCTTTGTCACTACTCAGAAGAAAATTACTTTTGATTGAATGTTGAAAAGGCAACTTCACTGTTTTAGCTTTTTCATATTATTTATCCATCAATATCTGTCTTTATGTTCACTCTGGAAGCTGATAAACCAACTTCACTGCTTTTATCTTTTTCATATTATTGTACATCAACATTTGTCTTCATGTTGATTTTCACTGTATTGTTTGGAAATTCTTGTGGGTGCACTTCTAGGCTCTACAGCGCACTTTGGAATTTGAAGAGGAGTTGGCAGAGAAATTTGGTGGTGGAACCCGCAGAAAAGATGCTGTAGATGACAATGAAGAAACAGAAAGGAGTGGAAACAAGAGTCAGACAGTTTCAGACATTCGGAAAAAGTATGAGAAAAAGCTTGCTGTTCATGATGGTAGTCAACATGAAGTATGTGTCTGAGATTCTTTCTTTAGTTGTAACATCATGTCAAGGTGGATCTGATAATGCTAGTTTGTACAGTCGCTTATATTTCCTTGTGTGTCTTGTCAGGAACAAGATGGACAAAAAGATTCATCAGTGCCGGGAGCTGGTGTATGTATTTTCTACTTTCTTGAAATATTGGTTATTGGTGGTGCTTCTTCTCTCTTACCCGCTTAGCTAATACTGATGTATTTTCTACTGTCTTGAAATATTGGTTATTGGTGGTGTTTTTTCTCTCTTACCCGCTTAGCTAATACTGAAGGTCCACAACATCCTGCGCTCGAGAAATACGTTGCTTCAGCCCTCGAATCAAGGAGATTGCGATACTAGGATTTTGTTAGACTCAGATGCATGATTATCTCCATCTCTATTTTCTGTCACATTCCTGATGATTTATGGGAGGGATGAACTACTTGGACTGTTACTGTAGAGTTTTGATATGGTGAAGGAGAATCCTTCCTTTCATTAATCATATTTGCATTCTGCACAAGATTTTCGATAATTTTCCTGAACACACTTTTATAGTCAAAATTTAATAAGTTGAGTCTTAACCTGCTACAAGAGCTGCTGATTTCAGAAAATTGCTTCAATTCTGAGATGGAAAAATCTAGTACAGTAACATTTTTACTGCATACAAGTTGCTGTGATGAATTGAAGGCAGCCGTGCTCTCAGTGCATGCATAGATCTCTAAAATTACATTTATATGGACAGGTCATTATGGAACACCACTTGGTGCTCTGCTAGCATGGTGACTTAATAGTCTTGCCAAAATTTTCTTGTTCTGCTTTCTACACATTAAACATTATCCTTCCAGTCTTGTTTTTCTACGGTTTTCAAGCAGGTGAATGATATTATGTTTTGTTTCATGTCAGTTCAATTTCCGAGGGATTATCTCATCGTGCTTTGAACCTCACTTGTCGGTTTATATAGAGCTGGAAGAGAAGACTCTTATGGATAGTTTGGAAAAGGAAGTGCTGGTACAAGCGTCAATAGCATAAATGTTCATTGTTTTACTTCTCTTTATGTAGATCTCCCCTACTGATTAAAAACTTGTGTCTCATGCCTAGGAAGAGACATGGGAAATTGAGGAGGGAAGTCAGACTAATATTTTGTCTAGCAGCATTAAGGTAAAGTATTCGATATTTCTGTAGGTCTGCATCAGGGGCTCATCAGGGAAACTCAAACAATATTTTGGGATTATTTTTATATTTTATTGAGCTCCTATATCATCAAATGCTGCATCATCAGTCGAGCATATATGGTTGCGGAAACATTGCATAATCTATAGAGCCAATATGATTGCATAAATTGTACATTATTGGATGTTGGGTAACCTGACCGTTCATTTGTTAGTGTGAGAATTTTGCTTTTGGTAACTCTGTTGGTGTTTATCTCTCAAGCTTTTGTATTTTCGACCATTGCTCTACTCTATTCTGTCATCTTTTAAACAACCTTTCCCCTTGTGCTAATCAGTCAAACCCTGAAACAATATGAACAACAAATAAGCATCGCAATATAGATGGCAACGATTTTACAAATCAATCATAATGAATAGAAGGTCGACACATCAAACTCCAAAGAAAATAAATAAATTAGTAATAATAGTAATAATAATAACTAAACAATGCTTAGTTAACATGGATATATTATGAGGTTTGACCTTACGGGTCAACTCGTTAATCACTTCTAATTCCCTCAACAAGAGGAATACTTCATTCCAGATGAAGATGATGTTCTAAGGCTCTAATATTGAGTCAAGAAGATGCTTAAAAATTGTAGTGTGAGTTATATGGTAATTAGATTTTATCTCACCTGTTCTGATCTCACTAGCTTGTTGCCTTTTTTGCTTAAGGTCTTTGTAATCATCAGGAGGAGCTTGAAGCGATGCAGTGCTTTGACGAGAAACCAGACATTGTTTAACCTCTTTAAGGTGCTTTTTCTAGATTATATGATAATGTTTGCTTCTTGGCCTAGTATACTTTCTTGAGGTTGTGAAATTTGATTAAAGAAGTTCATAATAAAAGAAGGGAGCTTCTTGTCAACTCGTAAATTATGGTTTTGATGAGGAGAGTGGATCCATTTTGACATACAAATGAGATGTCAGATGGCAGCATTCGATAGTGACTCACCTTTGTAACAAAGGGTTAGAACCTTAGCCTTTCTAACTTTGAATGACACCTTATGTCATTCATTTGCAGAAATTTACAAGACTTCTATAATATATTCATGTACGTAATGACCCAAAACTGATCTATGAGTGCAGAGGCTTTACACTTCAGGATCAGTGAGCTAGGCAATGGGCCTACATGAACTAATACTGTTGATCTCTTTGTAATAGGCATTTCAAAAAGTTCTTAAAGCTTATGCTACAAAACTTTTCGCTAGATTGCCAAAGGGTGGTACAGGAATTGTTGCAGCTGCCACGGGAATCGAAGGACAGATTAAGGTATAGTGTCAATTATCACCTGGAAGCTGGGCTATCTTTTTCTGTTACTAATTCCCCACTTGATACCAATGAAATATTTTCTCCAGACTTCGGACAAGGATGAAAGGGTTATTTGCTACATAGTAAATACTGCAGAGTATTGTCACAAAACGGTCAGTTCTCACTTCTCTCCTTGTATGGGTGATTTAGGTATTAAATTTAGTAACATATCCAGTTCTGTGTGCTAAATTGGAATTCCTTTAACCAATGATGGAAAAAGGTGCAGAACTATGTGACCCTCTTTAGTGCATTTTTTAGTTGGTAAAGGTTACTGAAGTTTAAACTATAACCTAAGGTGATGAGGAACTGTTGTCATAAAAATTCAGAGAGAAATTCCCAAATATTGCCATTTTCTTTTTTGCCGTCTCCTCAAACTCACGCCAAACTCCATTTTATCGTGTTAGCAGTGCGGAGAATTAGCAGATAATGTGTCGAAACTGATTGATGCTCAATTTGCGGATAGAGTGGATATGTCTGAAGTACAGGTAGTACTTGTTCTAATGGTTCGATTCATAAATTCTCTTATGTGGTGTCATGGCTTTATCATTTACATCCATTTTCAGGATGAATTTTCAGCAGTTATTACAAAATCATTAATTACATTAGTGCATGGAATAGAAACAAAGTTTGACTCTGAAATGGCTGCAATGACTCGGGTTCCATGGAGTACTCTCGAAAGTGTTGGTGATCAGTCAGAGTATGTTAACTATGTCATACAATGCCACCTTCAAACAGAAGTTCTTGTGATGATTTCTTCAAAACTTGTAAATGTTACTGCAGCTATGTCAATGGCATAAATTTGATCCTTACCAGTAGCATTCCAGTGCTTGGAAGCCTTCTGTCTCCTATTTACTTCCAATTCTTCCTGGATAAGGTGAAAATAGTTTTTATTTTCAGACATTTCTTTTTAATTAAAAAAATATAAGGCCTTATCTGTGTAAGTATCTGATCTGTGCATCATTTCTCAAATATTGAACTCATGTTTTCATCATTGTGCAGCTTGCGTCATCTCTTGGTCCACGGTTCTATCACAATATCTTCAAATGCAAACAGATATCAGAGACTGGAGCACAGCAGGTACTGTTAATCTTGATCTACTGTGACTTCAGTTTTTCCATTTTTCTCATCAACATAGATCTTGACTGAGTGAGACAAGCTGGCCCTCTTACTATTGGAGCCGCTTGAGTTCACTAGTGTACGGCTTACTAAGAGTTGCGGTGTCAGATCCATGTAGCTTATAAAATGGTGATCATCTTAATGTAGTTTTAATTTAACTGGCACAACATCATTGCACAGATGCTTTTGGATACACAAGCGGTAAAGACTATTTTGCTGGAAATTCCTTCTCTGGGAAAACAAGTAAGATTGCAAGCATTTCAGAAGTGTGTAAACTTCTCTCTCTTTTCTTTTTGGTTTGGTCTGTTTTATTAAATTTTATACTGACATTTTGTCCCTATCACTGTCATTCTATTTAACATTTCCATTTCTATACTTTGGGGCAACCACATATTTGCACTTCATTCCTGAAGTAATTTGTAGTTTTGATGAAATAAAGTGGCTCATAGCTGCAACTGAATATGATTGATCCTTGAAAGAAAAATAGGCAAAGATGACTGTTGCTCATTTGAAATATTCAGTGTCCTGATGAATATGAAACTATACTGTTACAGAAAAAGCAGTTATAATATCTCTAAATCCTTCGCATGAAGTCTTCTCCTTTGTCACTAGTATTTTGTGCACTGAGTTCGTCTTCTTGTAGTTATTGCCTCCAGTAAAAGCTTTCTTGCTATGTTTCTTGATGGCGTTGGTATAATAGTTTAAAACAAGATCATTGGCTTAAACGTTTTTGAACTTCATTTTGAACAGACAGCAGGAGCTGCTAGCTATTCAAAATTTGTCAGTCGTGAGATGAGCAAAGCAGAAGCATTATTGAAGGTCAGCGATTGTCTGATTGATGAATTATAGTCTGAAACAAGGCTCTTGTATTCCTTCCTCTGGATAGTATACTGAGTTTTCTTTATTTAAATAGGTCATACTGTCTCCAATAGATTCTGTGGCGGATACATACTGTGCGCTGCTGCCAGAGGGAACACTGACAGAGTTTCAGCGTCTTTTGGAGCTTAAGGTTCTGCTATTCATTTTATTCTCCCGATTTTCTAAATCTAAAATGTTATTTCTGAGGTTTCTATGAGATAAGCAGTTTGCTGGATGTTTTTATCCATTAAGAGCATAAGACCAAGATTAAAATTTTGAATGCAGGGCCTGAAAAAAGCTGATCAGCAGAGCATACTGGATGACTTCAACAAACGTGGGTCAGGCATATCTCAGCCAACCATTATGGCCCCTTCATCTGCCCCGAACACCTCAATAGCACCAGTCATAACTAATGCTGCAGCATCACCTGGGGCTATCACTTCAAGAGAAGATGTGCTGACAAGAGCAGCTGCTCTTGGAAGAGGTGCAGCTACCACAGGCTTTAAGAGATTCCTCGCGTTGACAGAAGCTGCAAAAGATCGCAAGGACGGACCATTCAGGAAGTTATTCAATGGATGAGAACCAATTTCCGAGCTCATCATTCTTTGCAGGTCTTTTCCTTTATTAGCTTCTTTGTATTTTCCCTATCATTATTGTTATATCAACTGTTCGTTATATATTTTTTTTCCAGGAATAGCAAAAGCTATTGGACATTTTTTTTGCGGTGTAGATTGTAAATTAGAGTTTATTCAAAATCAGTCTCATATTATGTCAATTTTTAAATTGATACCAAAGCCTTCTCCACTTCTAATGCAAAATTTTCCAAGATGTGCTGCCCAGAAGTTCATGATTTATTCGGGTCAAATCACCTTCTCTAACAAACCTAAACACATACAAAAGATCATTTGAGGTCACCTTCTCTCAGGCCAACAATCTTCTACTTCTAGTCGACTGCTTTATGATGGGCTTCCCTCTTTCATTGGCTCTGCTCGCTCGTCTACCTTAAGCCCTAGCAAGTAATAAAATGAACTTTTCCTTTTTTATAGTCAAGTGGCTGTCCACTCCTGCATTGAGATTGAAAATGAAAACCTGTCATAAAAAAAAGGCAATCAATCAGACAAAAGAAAAAAAATATGGAAATAGTCAATCAAGATCTAAATAGATCCCTATCTTTATCTTTATAAATACCTATCTATTCTTTATTTGGATGAATATGTTTCTATGAGCGACTACGCCTATCTTTAAAAGTTGCACACAATCTGATCTGTTTTCGTAGTTGCTATTAGGTCTATTGGCTGTGCGAAAGGTACCCTATTCATTATCAGTGATGAATGATACTGATATTTGTGGACAATATTCTTAACTTTGTAACGGTCTTGATCAAACAATAGAAATTAAGGGATATGTTTTGAGATAATTTTCTGCTATGTTGATTAGTGAATGGAAAATTACAGGAAAAACAATAAAATGCAGGAAAATGGAAACTAATAATTCACTTTTAATACATAGTGCAAATATACCTTTTTGAGGGTTTTATAAAATATTTGTAGCTTTTAAACATATTTTTATTACCTTGATATACTATATTTAAAAAATATTTACCATCTATAACCACTGTATTATGTATTAAGATTTAATTATATATATATGTATTTAATTTGTTTTGATAAAAATAACTGCAGTATGTTTTAAAAAGGAAAAAATATCAAACTAGTCAAAATTAGCAACTTATTTATGGAAAATAGCTATAGTTTCAAAATATTACAAAAAGAGTAATATGTAGTTTTTATAGCAAACACTTCCCCTCTCTCCCTTGCCTCTCCTCCCTCTCTCTCGCTCTCTTTCTCTGTCCAATCAAAGAGAGGATGAATACAGTTGTATTCGTTGTATTTCGAATACAATTGATGCAAAATAAATACAAAATATAATGCAAATTAAATAAAAAATACAATGCAAAATAAATACAAAATACAATCATCTCTCCTTCCTCTCTCGATCTCGCATTCCTCTCTCCTCCCTCTCCCGATCTCGCTCGCCTCTATCCCTCTCTCGATCTCGCTTGCCTCTCTCCTCTTAATATGTATTCATTTTGATACAAATCAGTTTGCATTTGTATTCTTATTCTCCAAAATCACCAAAAAATACTCTCTCCTCACTCTCCCAGATCTCACTCACCTCTCTCCTCCCTTAACATTTTGCTATTATCCATAATTAAGCAAATTATAGTTAGAGTCCTATTTAATGCTAAATGTTTGTTGTTTTGATAAATTTCCCTATCAAAAATGAACTATGTATGTAATATAGATATATGACACACTATGTATAAAAGTAAGTTTTTCCTGCATTATAGATATATTATAAGTGTCTTAAAATGAATTAAGCTTGTTTTGGTAAAAAAATTACACTATGTATTAAAAATGAATTATACATATATTAAAATTATATAACTATAAATGGTAAATATTTAGCATATACTAAAATTATATACCTATAAATGATAAATATTTCGTAAATATGGTATATTTAAATAAGTTTCCAACAGAAGAAAGAGAGGAGAATTGAAACAATTTTATGGAGGAGCCATCAAACAGGATTTGATATGTGAGTTTTGAGCACTGCAACAATCAAATTGAATATCATGGAAATATTATTCTCAAATGGAAAACAAAAATATGTATTCCCTTTATTTCAAAATAAGTAAATTGTTGAGGCTATTCACACCAATTAAGCATAATTAAGATAAAAATTTAGAACATAAATTAAACACCTTTTTCTACTTTTACTTTTTAGTTATTCTCAAACTGGTAAAATTACCTGCGCCTTGCGCGGGAATTTAATAGCACGAAATTTATAAAATATTACTTAAAATATATCGGTCATTAAAACTAAAATAATATATTATCTTACATACAAGATACGTAGTAACAAACATTACTAATGTAAAGGAAGACGATAATTATAACATCTTATCATTTATCCTTCAGTCAATCATCTTTAATTTAATTTTATAATTTATCCTTTTGCTTTCAGGATGTGTTACTATTTGATATTTTTAGGGAATCAAATGAACATCAACCGGAGATATTAAATTTTCTAATAAATAATCGTTGGTGAAGGGATAAATAATTTTTAAAAGGCAGAAAAAAGTGAACAAATATTCTAATTCTAACGTGTAGAAAGTTCAGCCCTACCTTTTGTTTTAGATCTATCATTTTAAAGTTTCCTAGTTAAATGCATCATAAGTAATTATTGAAATGAAAAATTTAAGAGAGAATATATCATATTGGACAACAATTCAACTTATTATATATACTTGAAAGGGAAAAATACTACACAAAACAATTTAGTTTGTTTGGGCGTTTTTAAAAAAATAACATACTAAAGTGATGAAGTTCAATTTGAAACTACATTCAAGAAAAGTATTTACAACTTGCAGTGAACTTGAGAATCTGTCCATACTTCATATTGAATATGAGCAATTAATTTATTGTGTAGTTGTCTATGTCTTTGGGATTAAAAGAGGCTCCAGTCTAGTCATATTCCTCTACAGGTCATCCGACACATCCTTGAACCCATGTCAAAAGTTTATTAATTATTGTCTTCTTTTCCTGATTCACTTTGCACATCAAGGTGCGATAAATTTTTTAAGGTTTTTATGTCCTTACAATGACATACCAAATTTGAATTTTTTCTTCAAGAGATGGTAGTATAGATCTTTAAGGATTTTTTTTCTTACTATACCTCAACTATTTTAGTAGATAAACTTGCGTGAATATTCAATTAACGTGTGTCATTTAATTTGTACTAACAAATACTTATAACAATAACTTCGCAGAAACATAAACAACAAAGTTTAAAACATGTACTCAAAAACAACATTTAATAACATATGCATAAATTATTGACTGTAAAAAAACATATCAGGATCTGTAACAATAGAATGAAGCAGATAGGAAAAAATCGAGCCCACTGAATGCACAATGTCCCCTTAAGGAAATTATTTTCTCTAGTATCCGAGGTTTAAAGGAATAGATTCTCTTAAGATAGAACGATTCTATTCACCAGTGTATTGATACAAAAACAGTGGTGTGGTGAGCCACTCAGCAGGAGCAAAGTACATGAATATTTAATTGTGCAAAATAAGAAGAAGTTCAGAATTTTTGTTGTTTTAAAATGAGAGGAAATCTCTCTATTTATAGACAACAAATGTGAACGAATGTTTATTGCGCCTTATCGAAAGGTCACAACTCTTTGGAAAAGTTACAACCCTTCGGAAAGGTCACAACCTTTCATAAAAGTTGCAACTCTTCATAAAAGTCACAACTTTTCATAAAAGTCGCAAATTTTCATAAAACTCACAACTCTTCATGAAAGGGGAAGACTAGTTTTGAAAATAAATAAATTAAAAGATAATTCCGGTTTGTGGTGGCGCCACGTAGGCGGGTCTAGGGTTCTCTTATATATATATATATATTATTTTTTATTATTTTTTATTTTTTTTGAAAATATAAATAATCAAAGTAGAATCATAAATATGAGTAGTTGACTCTCTTAAAATTATCACCTAGAAAATGTAAATGAAGGCAAGAGTGAAAGAAATTACCAACAACTCTCTTTAAATTTGAACAATCACTTATTTTGAACTATGAAAAATGAATTTTGCTCCATTTCACTTTTCTCCATTTCCCCCAAGTTCCTACTTGAATTAGTGACACATCACATAAGTTAAATTAAATGACTAAGATTTAATTATCCAAAGTAAATCTCTCACCATGATTTAGTCAATAAATATATTATCTATTTGATTTTAAAAATTATTGTAATTTTATAATCTTAGCAACATATTATCTTGCGTATACGTATAGGAAATAAGTTCTCTTCCTAATTTTTTTTACACATGAAGTTTCTTTATTTTTTATTTTAAAAAAAATTAACACTTTTTGTTGCATCTTAGAGGAAACAGGGAGAAAAGAGGTGAAAAAAAATAAGAGAAATAATGGGTAAAATTTAATTGACTAAACCAATGACCTACTCATGATTTAGATAATTTTATATATTTGCTTCCAAAAATTATAATAATTCCACAATTATAGCTAAATATTACTTTGTCTATATATATACTAGTCTCTAATAATGTGTAGGGCACGTTTATCCCGTATAACTATTATAAAACGTCTTGTACTAATTTTTTTTTTGAGTTATTATGAAGGAAATACTAAAATTGACAATAGTAATTTTTGCATTTATATTTTATTCATTAAATAAAACTCATAACTATGAAATAGTCCATTTTCCATCGAACAAGAAATATATGAATTTACTTAAGATAATATAGTCTCTAATAATATAAATATGTTGATATGACTTATCTTAAAAAATTTCTCATTACACGCTTTGCGTGTATATCCCATATCAGTAAATACACAAAAATCTCATAAATAATATTATATTATTAAATAAAATTACACTTTATATGTTCATAGTATCAAATTTTATTCTAAAAAATGTCTTGTAGAGAAGAAGAAGAGAGGAATGTTTGCTATAAAATGATAATTTGTAAAAGTGACCGAAGAAGAATGATAATTTTCCTACTGTTTTTAGTGCGTCCTCGTTATCTTCTTTTATATTTTTTTAATGGGAAAAGACATAGATTCCTTCTTGAATTGTCCCAAAAAGTCAGTTAGACGCTTAAACTATCATGATGACTTATTACACACCTTAACTACTCAAAAGTGAAATTTTTACCACCCTGAGACATGTAACACCACTCTCACATTATATGGTGTATTACACTCGCTACCACATCAGCACTACGTCAGCGACATGTCATAAATTATAATTTTTTATTTTCTTTTCTTTATTAATTAACTTTTCTTTTGTTAACTATATTTTACTCTAACTAATCCCTAATTAATTGTTTTAATTCTCTAATAATTATATCTTCTTCATTACTAATCCCATCCATTTTCAATTCTCATTTCATCGGAAATTCATATCCGGCCTCATATTCACTATTGATTTTGGTCTTCACCATCCCTATGTCACCTTCGATTCTTCTTCTTCTTTGTCACCCAACACCAAATATCACCACCACCATTATCAATATCGATATTTTCTTCTTCACCACCTTCAATTACCTCTTTTAATGTTTGTCACCCGTCACCCATCACCACCAAACCCATAAAGCTGCTATTACCACCAAACCCAAAAATTGATGAACAACCAAAATTTCTTTAACAAAGTCGAAAAAAAAATGAAAAAGATAGAAACAATCAATCAAAAATTTTCTAGATAAAATACAATTATTCACTAACAAATCTATGAGAATTAACCTAATTGCGAATAAACAAAAATTGTGCTTTCAGATTGAGATAAAAAATAAAGAAGTGTGATGAAAATAAAGAATGAAGAAGAAGAGGACAATGGGTAGGGTTTGAAGAAGAAGAGGTGTGGGGGTGGGGGTGGAAAAGAGGATTATAACTTCTTTTTTTTAACTTTAATTTCAAATTGACACGCCTATTTATATATATATATATATATATATTGAGTTATTATGAAGGAAATACTAAAATTGACAATAGTAATTTTTGCATTTATATTTTATTCATTAAATAAAATTCATAACAATGAAATAGTCCATTTTCCATCGAACAAGAAATATAATGAATTTACTTAAGATAATATAGTCTCTAATGATATAAATATGTTGATATGACTTATCTTAAAAAAATTCTCATTACATGCTTTGCGTGTATATCCCATATCAGTAAATACACAAAAATCTCACAAATATAAAATTACACTTTATATTTTCATAGTATCAAATTTTATTCTAAAAAAATATGTATTGTAGAGAAGAAGAGAGAGGAATGTTTGCTATAAAATGATAATCTGTAAAAGTGACAGAAGAAGAATGATAATTTTCTACTGTTTTTAGTGCGTCCTCGTCATCTTCTTTTATATTTTTTTTAATTGATACTTGCGATCAATCTTTAAATTAATTTTGAGTTACTATTTTGAAATGGAGGGAAAAGGTTAAAAAAAAATTGTTAAAAAAAGAGTCTAGCAATGATAGAGGAAAAAATGTTATTGTATATATTAAAATTGTTTAAAAGGATGATAAAAATTGTTACTAAAACCGAAGGAATTAATAATCTACACTATGGTTAGAGTCTTGATTTAGTTAGTTAAATCTTACCCATTAATTTTAACTTATGACACGTGTTTTCAATTAAGCAAGAACTTAGGACCTGGTCTATTATGCCTTTAGGAGGGTTCATAGCAGCTAGCAAATAGATTGGTATAGACTGTAAAACATGAGCAATTAGAATGTACCTTCCTCCAAAAGACATAAGCTTATTTTGCCAAGTGTTCATTTTGTTTGTGACTTTCTTCAACAAATTCTCAAAATGACCTTTATTCTTTCTTCCATAAAAATTGGGCAGCCCAGATATGTGAAAGGAAAAGTTCCTTGCTTGATGCTTGCTACCCTCTTTATCAGATTACACACTCTGTTAGGCACTTTCTCATGTAAATATACCATACTCTTGTCTAGGTTGATCAATTGCCCTGACACCTTTTCATAACTTCTCAGAATGTTGATCATTTTCCTTATAAATGCAGTTTGTCCTGAACAAAACAGGATGGTATCATTTGCATGAGATAGATGATTTATTGGTGGGCTCCATTTAGGCATCCCATATCCTATATAGTCAGGATCTTCAAATAGACTGTTTAAACCCCTTGACAAAACCTCTGCTGCAATGATGAAAAGTGTGGGTGATAAAGGGTCTCCCTGTTTTAGTCCTCTCGAAGATTGAAAGAAACCAAAGGATAGTACATTCATCAATACTGAGTACCAGTTATTGCTAATAAGCCTCACTATCATGTCTATGATTCTTTCTGCAAAACCAAAATTCCTCATTACTCTCACCAAGAATTTCCATGAAACCCTATCATAGGCCTTAGCCATATCCAGCTTCACCACTACATTATGATATTTGTTTCTTCTGTTGATGTCTCTTACTATCTCATGTGCCAACAGTCTGTTTTCAGTAATGTTTCTCCCTCTGACAAAACCTGTCTGATTTTTGGATATCAAACTAGGTAATACAATGACTATTCGTTCATGAAGAACTCTTGTTATGATCTTATTTGCAAAGGTGCTAAGACTTATAGGCCTGAGATCTCCAAATGTGCTCACCATCACCTTTTTAGGAATGAGGACCAGGTTGGTGTGTGTAATATACCAGGGCAGTTCTTGCCCACAAAAAAATGTCTTCACCATATTGGTCACATCCTCCCCTACTATATCCCAACAACTTTGAAAAAACATACCTGAGAATCCATCTGGACCACTAGCACTATCTCCATTCAAAGCAAAACCCACTTTCTTAACATCATCAGAAGTAGGTATTCTCACCATGATCTCATTTTGCTCCTCTGTAATAACACAAGGAATATGTGTTATCATACTGTAATCATTGATCTCTTGATCCTTCATGAACTGTTTCTTGACAACATTGACAGCTTCTTCCCCAATGTTTTGAGTTGTTGTAATCATATCTCCATCTCTTGTCTGAATAACATTTATTTGCAGTTTTCTTCTTCTTCCCTTGACATAAGCATGGAAGAACTTTGTATTTCTATCCCCGTCCTTAAATCATTGCATTCCTGTCTTTTGTTTCCAATATTCTTCTTCTATATGCTTATATCTTTTAATGTCTGCCTCTGCCCTGTTGCTCTCTGTAGGTGCCATCTCCAATTGAATCTCCTTCATTTTGATCACATCCTCTAAGGTAGCTATTTGCTGAAAAACATTCCCAAAATGTCTTCTTACTCCATTTTGCTAATTCCAGCTTTACTTTTTTCATCTTGCATTTCATTTCATACGGTAACTATGTACAAACTTGCAATAAATAAAAAACATAATAAAATTTGATATATCGCTAATGATAACGTATTCTTCAAACATGTAAGAATTTCAAAAACTAAATCTGAAATTAATATAATTATTTCCAGAATTTATAATAGGTCATTTACCCCATAAAAGATAAAATTATTACGTTTAAATTCACATTATAATCATATAGAAACTAACCATAAATAATAAAAGTAACAAATATAATGCTAAAGAAAGGCCATATGCAATTCTACTTTGTTTCTTAACAAATAAATTTTTGCACCAACATACTATATAAAACAAATAATTGTGGCAAAAATAAAATAAAAAAGAATGAACAACTTTTTTAGGAAAGAGAATTTCCAATGACAAAAGAGCAAATTTATAATTATTAATAATGAAATTTTAGAAGAAAACCATGGAAGGGAAAGGGAAGAATGTTATGCTTTGAAAATGACTTCTTTAGTATTTATAGTAATCAAAAGAATTTGTAACATAACACTAAAAAGAAAAAAACCAACGGAATTGAGTAATTATAAATAGATGAATATTAAGTGCATTTTAAAAATAAAAAAAATACCTAAATATACAACTTATTTTACCATATACTCTAAAATTTCCTATCATTACAAAAAATCCTATTTTTCGCAACCTCTCTCCTATTCTCAGATACACCATTCTTCCTCTTCCTACTTCAACTCTCTCAAATTCACGGCTAAATTTTCCCTCTATTTCTACTTCCCCTATTCCGCAATTTCTACCGGCGATTTATGTCGGTGCATCATCTCAACAAACACACACTCAGACCAAAAAATGGCCGACAGTTTGACATCATCACCCGTGTTCCACCTCCCTCGCCGTATCTCACGCCACTAGTAACTGTAAGTTGATCGATATTTTCATGGAAAAGGAAAAATACTAGTGAAAGTTATGAGGCTTTCCTTGCAAACTATATATCTAGCTTTGTCTTCAAAACTTCCAGGATATTTTGATGTTTTGAGTTTATACTCTTCCTCTTCCTATTTCAAGCTTAACTCCCCTAAATTCACGCGTAAAATCATGGCATATATCACCAGTTAATTCTTCCAATTTACTTTTTTTGAATTAGTACCGTATTATTCTAGTTTTCTTCATCGATTTTAAATGAATTGCTATTGTATCTAGTGAATTTTGATTCTTAAATTCATGTATAGTGCCTACGTTGCAACAACAAAATCTAACTATTTCACTAACCCATAGAAAAAAACATAAAGAGCAAAAGAAAAATATCTTAAGTGACCAAACTTGTTGAAGAAATTCAGGTCTAGCTCCAGTCACAAAGAGAAATACTAGGAGATCTCACATATATAGCTAAAATCACAAAAACGCCAACTTAAATCAGCAAAATACCAACTAGAACCATACAAACCTTCAAAGATATGAGAGGGCTTTGAAGATTTTAGTTTCTAATAGTCAATACCAATTAAAATCACACAAACCCTCAAAGATAAGTGCAAAACCTGAGAAATTTACCTCTGTTATGCAACGTCTCCTAGGTCTAAGAAGAGACACATTTTAGTTTCTTTTAGAGAGAAGACGGAGTATATTGTGAGTGAAGTTGCTAAATGTATATGTTTTATTATATGTTGTTTCTAAAATGAGTATAAGGAAATAAACAAATGTAAAAGACAATTATTGATTGAAAAAAAAGATATTCGACGGGTGATGAAAAATATTAATGAGTCGTTGCTATACAAGTTAATTTTTAGATACCCATTATCATAGATGACCTTTTGAAACACTCTTGGTATAGCTAACACTATTGCAACAGTCATACTATAATGACAATGGTTATTTGGCTAAATCGTGTCAATAGCAACAAAACCTTTTGGCGATGGTCATAACTGTTGCATTAAACATGTTATAACAACGATTTTGTAATGGCTACTAGTCAATCTGTTCTTATAGGCCCAATTTTTGGCAGTGGAGTTTAACCCGTTAAAAGTTTGCATCAATGCTACTACCATCTAGCAATGCCATATGCATAATCAGATAATGTAAAATGATTAGCATGAGAATTTAGGAGTTGATAAGAATTATGTCATACAATTCGGATAAATATATTTTCTAAAATTGGATAAAAAGGAAATGGAAAATAATATTCTCTTAGTCTCAATTTAAGTTGCTTTCCGAATTTGAAGAGTCAAACAAGTTTGACCATGACTTTTTCATATAACTTTCAAATATTTTGAATTTTCAATTACTTGACTTATAGTATGTTTTACATAATTTTTGAATATTTAATTTTTTTTGAAAACCTTATAGATATCATACCTTAATTTACGATCACAATTTGAAAAAATTGACTCTTGAAGTCCTAAATATCCCATATAGATTGAAATAGAGACAATAATAAAGAACATGTTTTCCTAATAAACATGTTTTGTTTTCAAGGATGAACATACCTTTGTGATAGTTGTACTGAATTCTCTTGGAAGGAAATGAGTTATCTTGCCATTTTACATTTTTTTTAAAAGATTGTCTTTTCATATTTCTTAGGTGTTAAAATGAAGATCTCTTATAAAAAAGGTTGATAAACTGAAAGAAATTTGTATAGAGTTAGAAAATTATTTCTCCCAAAATTTATATCCACTTTTACAAATAAAGACTCCATAATTTACATGAAATGAGATCTCTTGCCCTTTTTACAATTTAAATACAAGAAAATGACATTATTCAAAATTTCCCGTGTATAAAAATGAAGATCTTTTAAACCTAAAAAATCTCTTATTTATAAACAGTCTATAAAACTAGAAAGAATTGTTGAAAGGACTAGAAAATTATTTCTCTCAAACTCACTTAAAATCCTAGATTCACTTTTATTATGTTAGTTCTCTAGAGTTTCAAATAGAAAATTTTCATACAGCCCCTCATGAATTTCATAACGTTCAAAAGATAAAATGTTCAAACACAAAAAAAACCTAACGCAGTATAATCTGCACATATCTGCACATATATAAATTCTAAAATGCCTTTTTAGAAGCATTCAAGGAAACAAGAAAAATGAGATCTTTTTTCTTCTTACGATCCGAATAAAAGAAAAAATTATTTTCAGATCTTTCATCTAAAAATTGAAGATAACTTATAAAAGGACATAAAACTAAAAAAAACTGTAAAGGACTAAAAAATGATTTGACATGAAAGCACATCGAAACTCACAAGTCACACACATATTACTTCATAAAAAAGACTCGTAGCTCAAAAATGATAAAGAAGCCGAAAATTAAACATAACTAGAAGAGGAACTCAGGAACTCTCACACAAATCAATATTTTTTTATTTTTCGTCTTGTTGTTATATACTAGTATACATACCCGCGCGATGCGCGGATAATATTAAAAAGTTATTTTTAATCATTTTAAATTGTGATATCTTGGTTGAGCATGTTAAATCTTATTACGTTATAAAAGTTCAACTATCATATTGTTCCTCAATTAAATATATTTCCCTCCTTTTTCCCTGCTCCGCCCTACCCTACCTCCATTACTGATTCTATATGAACAGAGACAATGAATCATGTGACTATCAAATAACTTTTTTTATTTCATTTTTTTTTACTATGTTGTTCACAGTGTAATATAATTATTAAATGATCTTCTTATTAATATAAAACAAATATATTTATTTTGTTTACTCATTAGTTTGAAAATTTTATTTTAATTTATTGTGTACATAACTTTAACTTATAATTTTTGGACAATAATATGTAAATTATATAGCTACTTTATGATATATATGTAGAGAGATACGTTAGTATAACAGAGGTAAAAGAACAAAAACACACATTTTTTTAAAGAAAAAAGATGAACATAGAATAACATTAAAATAAAATAACATAAATAATTTCTTATTTATGTAGTGTTTTTAAGAGAGTGAATAATGTCAAATAAGAGAATTTTGCATATTCGTAATCATTTTTTGCACTGATGATTTGGTAAAGGAGCTTTGCATATTTTGATTCTCCATTACATTTGTTCATTATTCAAATACTTATTTTGAGATAAGCAAACTCTTATGAAAATGATTAAAAATAAAAAGAGAAGAAGCAAAAAGAAACTTACATCTTTCATATGTATCACTAAAAAGTATTAAAAGTTTGAAAGCTTAATTTTCATGCCAATTACAATTTCGTTTAATTCAAAATTGAATATAATATTTGATTATTGAAAAATATAAGATTTTATAATATCATTATCTTAAGTATCAAAAAAATGCCAGTAATTCGATCATCATTCTTTGCATATAAAAAAATAAAATAAAAAAATCAAATTTATTTTTCGAAAATGAAGAATATGAAGTATGAAGTAAAAAAATGTTTACAAATAATAGAAGTAATAGTATTAGTATTTTATTTCTTTACATTTTAATTTAATATTTAAATTAAATATACTTAAATTTATTTTACAATATTTAGAAATTAGAAATAATAAGCTTATGAATTGTAAAGTTCAGTTAGAACTCTTCTACGGGTAGTTTTTTTTTGGGAAGTTGTTAGATTTTTTCCCCTTTTATATTTCTTTTTTAAAAATCAAATTAGTTTTTTTTTTCTTTTCCCTCATGTTAGTTTAATAATAATCAAAATTTATCCTAATGTAAATATAAAAATCTGACAATCTTCCACGGAAAAGAGTTTTAAACGTGTTTATTAAATTTAATTTTTTTAACCATCTTAATGGAGTAACTTTAAATTTTAAATTTTTATGATTGGTCGAAAAAGAATTTCACTATAGATGCTTTATAAAAGTTTCGCCGCTTGACTAAATAATCCCTTTTTAGTCACCGATAAGATCAAATGCTAATTCTTTTTTGTTTTTCTTTTTATTCTTTTGCATTTTTGTTTTCAATTTTCAATTTAAAATAACATAAAATTTTCAAATAATTGTGATTATAAATTTATACTACTTCATCGAGTTATGCAATAATAATTTCATAAACAAATTGCATTGTTGTTTCCAATAGGATAATCAAGCGAATTTATTTTGATAGTTATTTTAGAAAATAAATTATGAAATATATATTATACTTCATGTATATGATAAAAACACATTCAACCCTAAATAATATTCCAAATATTCATTTTAAAAATGAGTCAAGACAGACTTCTTGATATTGCTTTTGCTTTTCAAAAAAAAAGGGGGAATTTATTCCAAAAGAGTAACATTTGTTATTTAAAAATGACATGAAAAATTAATATAAATCACAATAATTAACAATTTGAAATATTTGAAAAACACATAACAAATTTGACTCGACTCTCGAAATTCTATCAATGCCACATAAATTGGACAAAAGGAGTAACATATAGTATGATTTAAAAATTACGTAAAAGTATTACAAATTGCAATAATTAATAACTTAAATATGTATAAATTATATTAAAATTGGATTAACTCTCTAAGTTTCATCAGTATCACATAAATTAACACAAATAATAACATATATTGGGTATGTGCTAGCACGAAATCCGATATCTAGTTATACTTAGAAATTAGAATACCTACTTAAATTAATTCAAAATTTAAAGTTTAAAATCAAAAAAAGAAAAATAGTCCAACTGCCATGACTAACCTAAAGTGCCGCGTTTGACGACCGCATGATTAGCAACATTAATCACGTTAATTTTTTAACCAACTAATTTTATTATATTTTTAACTTATTTAATAGAAAAGGCTCACATCATAATATATCATATAAAATATGAAGTCACACGATTTATTATATTTATGTTTGAATTGTTAATGTATTTTATCACTATTGATTATATATACTATTTATCTTTTCTTTATATTTCATTTAAATTGTTGTAGATAATGTAAAATAATATTTTGTTGTATTAAAAAGTTATATTTTATCATATTATTTATTTAACGTTTGAAAAGATATACATTAAATTTAACTAACTAATTTAATTAGATTATTTATTTATCTTGTCTTAATTTAAATTAAGAAAATAATTTGTAGATTTTATGTTCTTTCAAGTTCTTGATAAGTATAATACCAGTGTGATGTACAAAATGATGATGAAAAGTAATCACCTTATAAGTGATAAGAACGAAAAAACACTTTCTCTTAAGCGATCCTTCATATCACTGAAACAGATGAAACATTAATGTGATTCGAGAACTTTATGATTTACTGTAATAACTTTAACAAATGAAAGCACTTAATGTATAGCAACATAAGGTCAAACAAATGAAAACACTTAATGTATAGCAACATAAATTCAAATCTAAACAGATAACATAAACCAAATTATCGAAAAATTACATTTTGTTGGGAGTAACTTTTTTTATTTTGTGAAAATTCTAACAGCCTAGAAAAAGTTTATCTTTTAATGTTGATGAGTCAAAGTAAAAGGTTAAACGTATTATTAAGAGTACATATGTGCTATTTTGTCGCAATATTTTTTGAAGATTTAAATAACAAATCAACTTTTTTGGGAGAGAAAAAAATAGGAAGTGTTCCCTCTTTCTACGTTAAGGAATTTGAAAGAAGAAGAAGATCAAGATCAACTATACCTATTCCTTCTTTGATGGTCTAAACACAATTTGGTAGTTTTCATGTTTGAAAGAGAAGAGTTCTTTTTGCTGACTCTGGTTTGTTTCAAGATATGTGAATAACGTTAAAAAATGAGTCAAAAAATATAGGAGAGGAGAAGACGTTTAAAAAAAGACAGGGACTCTGAACTTATAATCCTCTTTATCAGGTAGAGAGACATCCTATTTATCCGGCTTAACGGATAGATTTGTATGTTTGAATTTTAAAATTAATAACTACACATCCTATTTATCCGGCTTAACGGATAGATTTGTATGTTTGAATTTTAAAATTAATAACTACTCTCAAAAACATAATTTAAATTTAAATTGTTAATTGATGAGATTTTGTTTATTTTTTTGTTCTAAAACGTCACATTTTTATTTTAAAATTTTAAAATTCTATGTATCACCGAAGTGCAGATTTATCACGTTAATTCTTCAATTGTTTTAAATTTATATAGCGTTTAGTTTTAAACTATGCTTTAAATTATTTATTTAATTTATTATCTAAAATAATTAAGTCTCTTAATTTTAATTATTTAAACTCTCTGATATTAATTTGTTGTTTAAGTTTCTTTTTATTATAAAAGTATAAGTTTTATTAAAATCTATCTATACTTGCATTTCGTTCAAAAGTGGGACTGTTCTACTATCTGTAAAAAATATTTTTTAAGAAGGAAAATTGATTAATAGAGTATAATTAAAAAAAATCTTTAAATTAACGTTAAATTTTTTTGATTAAGTACAGATTTATAGTTACACCATGTTGAATTTTAAAAGTGTTTCAAAATCATATATCTTTAATTTTAAAAACTGCTTCGAAATTATTTTAAAATAAAATAGTAATTTATTATTTAAAATAAATTACATATACATATAATTACAATTATTTAAAAAATCTATTTTTTGTGGTGCTGACATGTGACACTTTTTCTTCTCCTAGTATATATAGATAGATTTTGCCTTTTGATGGTTATTTATATAATTCAAACTAAGGGTTTCAATCAGATAGCGGGTCGATAAAAACTCAACCCAAATCCATTACTTGACTTAGAAAGGCGAACATCTGGGCAAGGGAAAGCGCAGTGCGCCTAGTGCAAATGACTTTCTTTTTTCATGATATACCAATCAAAATGGAGGATCGAAGCCCACATATCAAACCGGTCCAAAACTAAAGATATATTCGTTGAAGGCACAAACTTTTAGAGAATTTGATCTTAAAAATCAAATCTATATCAAGTATTTGACTGTTGTGGGGCCTGCTAATTACTGAAAAAAAATCAGAAATCAAATCTCATGTTTTTCATTTTTTTCCAAAAACAAATCTCCCCATTAATCTATAAATAAATTTCATCACATTCTCTCAATTTCTTTACTCATTTAACTTTCAAGAATTTAATATTTAATTTCAACTTTTCAACTTTCTGAAAATTCATTCATTCTCATATCTCTACAATATCACTTATTAGTTACTCCATTACTTATTTTTATTAACTATTAATTTATTATTTTTCTTAAAGTGCTAATACATTCATTATTATAAGATTACTTATACAACTTATTATTATATTAGTTACTAATTTATTATTTCTTTGAAAATGCTAGCAACATTTTTATTACAATATTACTTTTTAGTTATTGTTATCCATTAATACTTAATACTTATTAGTTAATGTAATGACTTGGTCGGTCATTATTGGAAAGTTCTGTGAATTGACCATTTTGCCCCTCTTGATATAGACCCTGAGTCTTTTATGATTGAGTTTGATAAGTTGGTTTTGAACTTTGAGTTAAAAGTTGAGGATTTGGTAGGTTTGTGAGTTTTAAAGGCAAAGTTTTAAAAAATGATTTTTGGGGTCTTTTTGAGTTTTGAAGTTCGAAATGGAATTCCGTGATTCCATCAGTCCCGAAATGTAAAATCTAATCTGTGAGAGTTATCAGTTCCATATTTCGAGTCTTTTTGAGGATTTGAGGTCCTAAGTTGTGAAATTGTGGAAATTTATCATTTGGGCTGACTTTGGTCAACATTCAGGGTTCGGATGCTCGGATCGGAATTTTGAGAGTTCCTTTGGATTTGGGGGATGATTTTAGGCCTAGGTGAGGTATTGATTGATTTTTGAGAGCTCTCAATCTTGTTTTAGCTTTTTTAGGCGTGAGTTGGTTTCTTGTGTTTTTCACGTATGTCGGGTCAAGGAGACCTCGGCTTCGTGTTTTTACGGTTCCATTGAGTCCAGAACATCGTATATAATTTATTTGCATATGTTGTTTTTGTGTATGGAGCTCAAAACAGGAGGAGTTGTATTTGCATCATCAGCTCAGAGTGTGTGGAATGACTTATAGGAAATATTTGATCAATTAGATGGATCAAGAACCTTCAGTCTACACAAAGAAATAGCAACATTACAACAGGGCACTGATTCTGTGTCTGCATATTTTACAAGCTTAAAACCCTGTGGGATGAATGTGAGGCCTTGGTGCCACCTCCCGAATGTAATTGTGAAAAAGCAAGAGGGTTTGTGGATCATCTAAATAGACAAAAGTTGTATCACTTCTTGATGGGACTGAATGAGTCATTTGGACATGCTAGAAGTCAGATCTTGTTGATGAATCCCATTCTTCTAGTGAATCAAGCTGATGCTATGATAGTAAATGATGAATGTCAAAAGATGACATCTAGTAGGTCGAGTATAGGGTTAAGTTCTATAAGTGGTTCTGGAGTGGATCCTCTGGCAATGTATTCAAGAACTGGAGGAGTTCCTAGTGCACAAGGGTTTAACAAATTCAAAAAGAATTTTTCAGTTGTGTGTGACTTTTGCAGATGCAAGGGACACACTAAGGATCAATGTTATAGGCTGATTGGGTATCCTG
Organism: Solanum acaule; assembly: GCA_036250505.1. Taxonomy (NCBI): domain Eukaryota; kingdom Viridiplantae; phylum Streptophyta; class Magnoliopsida; order Solanales; family Solanaceae; genus Solanum; species Solanum acaule. The sequence goes on from JAJOOR010004478.1 coordinate 26,883, forward strand.
CAGATTTCAAGTCTAAAAGAAAAGTGAGTAATAGTACAGGAAATTGAGCTTACATGGTTAGAAATGAATTTAACAACACAAGAAAGGATGGTCATGAAAATGTGTCTGATAAAGTATCTTTCAACTATGGAAATAATACTAATGTGCCTGTGAAGAACCATATGAGCAATATAAAGGAATGTTCAAATCAGTTGCAAGGGTGCAATTTCACTAAAGATCAGTATCATCAAATTTTGCAAATGCTAAAACAGAATCAATGATGTGGATCAAAATCAGAAGATACAACTCATGCTCATGAAACTCAGGCTAATACTGCAGGTAAAGCTTTGTTGGTTTCTGAAAATAACTAGGCCTGGATCATAGATACATGAGCATCTAATCATATGGTGTCAAATATATATATGCTTACTGATGAGTCTGTTGTTAAGATCAAAGAGCCAAAACCTGTATACTTGCCAACTGGAGAAGTATCATATGTGTCTCATACAGGGTTATGTCACATATCTCCAAGAAGTGTGATTACAAATGTGTATCACATACCCGAGTTTAAATACAATTTACTATCAATAAGTAAGGTGACCAAGGAGTTGAACTGTTCAGTTACTTTCTTCCCACATTTTTGCGTGTTTCAGGAGCTTTGCACTGGCAAGGTGAGGGAAGTTGGTAAAGAAGATGATGGCTTATATTTGTTGCTTAGGAACTTGACATAAGATCAGTTAAAGCACAAGTCATTTGTTGTACCTGTTGAGAATCCAGAGATACAACAGTTATCAGCAAAAGAAATGGATGTATGGCACAAGAGGCTAGGAGATGGAGCAGCACATATTTTGAGTAAAGTTTTTCCTATTAATTCAGAAGTAGTGAATAAAGTGTTAAGTGAGTGTACAACCTGTTCTTGTGCAAAACAAACCAGGAATGTGTTTCCAATTAGTAGTATTAAAAGTAGTCAAATTTTTTATTTGATTCATTTGGATGTGTGGGGTCCATACAAACAAACAATTTTTGATGGTAACAAGTTCTTTCTTACAGTTGTTGATGATTTCTCAAGGATGACTTGGTTATTTTTGTTAAAAAGTAAAGCAGATGTGTGTGTAGCCTTAGATTATTTTCTGAGGTTTGTTAAGACACAATTTGATAAAATGGTAAGGATGGTAAGGTCTGACAATGGAACTGAATTTATGAACTCTGTGTGTGCTACTTTGTTTAAGGAAAGAGGTATAGTTCATCAGAGATCATGTCCTTATACTCCACAGCAAAATGGAGTTGCTGAAAGAAAGCATAGGCATCTCTTAGAGGTAACTAGGGCTCTAAGGTTTCAAGGTCAAATTCTTTAACATATTGGGGTTAGTGTGTTCTTGCAGCTGCTTACTTGATAAATAGAATGCCTAGCAGAGTTCTGGGAGGTAAATCTCCATATGAAAGGATGTATGGGAGTAAGCCAATGCCATCTCATCTAAGAGTGTTACGTTGTTTGTGTTATGCTAAGGGGTTAACTAAGAGTGAATAACTAGCATCTAGAACAAAGGCTGCAGTACATATGGGATACTCAGAAACACAGAAAGGCTATATCTTGTTAAATTTAACCTCCAATAGTTTTTTTTGTGAGTAGAGACGTGATATTCAGAGAGTCAGTCTTTCCTTTCATAACTTCTGTAGATGAAAGGAGAGAAGGTCCATTTGTTAATAACTTTGATAATGACATGCTGAACACAGGATGAAAGTCTGTAAATGATGAAATGATTGACAAATAAAAGGTTGATCGTAGGTGTTTACAAGAAGTTCAGTGTGATAAAGAAGTAAACAACAATTTGACTGATAATAGTGAACAAAGATATAGTGGAAGAGACAATTCAAGGTCATGGTTCTATACCTCGTGATTCTCAACCAGTGGTGAATTGAAGATCTATAAGAGGGGTTCATCCACCAGTTTGAATGAAAGATTTTGTGTCTCTAAATATGGGTACATAAGTGAAGTATCCTATAGATGAGTGTGTTGCATACAATCACTTGTCTAAACATTATCAAGATTTTGTTGCTGCAACTTCTGTGCTAACAGAACCTACTTCCTTTGCTGAGGCCAGTAAAAATCCTAAGCCGATTGAAGCAATGCAAGCTGAAATCCAGGCATTACAGGACAACAACACTTGGAAACTAGTGGAGTTGCCTAAAGGGAAGGTTGCTATTGGATGTATGTGGATTTATAAGATTAAATACAAGTCTACTGGAGAAGTAGAAAGGTTTAAAGCAAGGCTTGTAGCCAAGAGTTACAGCCAAAAGGAGGATATAAATTATAAAGAAACTTTTTCCCGATGGTGAAAATGGTCACAGTAAGAACCATACTATCCTTAGATGTGTCAAATGGGTGGAATATACATCAAATGGATGTATACAATGCATTTCTAAATGGTGATTTAGAGGATGAAATATATATGTCTATGCCTCAGGGTTTCCAGTCAGGGGGAGAATAAGAACAAGGTATACAAGCTAGAAAAGTCATTGTATAGGTTTAAACAAGCACCAAGACAATGGAACCAAAAGTTTGCAGAAGTTCTACACAAGCTATGTTTCAGTCAGAGTCAACATGATCATTCCTTATTTACAAGAAGGACCACTGAAGGAACTACAATAATTTTGGTATATGTTGATGATATCTTAGTAACAGGACAAAAAGGTCCTTACAACAAAATTTTAAGATGAAGGATCTAGGAGAGTTGAAATTCTTTCTTGGAATAGAGTTTGTAAGGTCAAACAGTGGAGTTGTCATGCATCAAAGGAAGTATGCACTTCAACTTATTTCTGAAGTTGGTTTATTAGGAGCAAAGACTGCTGGAACACCTATGGATGTAAATGTAAAGTTAACATCAAAACAATATGATGATCAAACTAGACAAAATCAGGAGGATCCTCTAACAGATCAAAGTGTCTATCAAAAACTGATTGGGAAGCTGCTATATTTAAATATGACAAGACCTGACATTTCTTTTAGTGTTCAAAACTTGAACTAGTTCCTACATCAACCAAAGAAATCTCATATGGATGCAACCCTTAGAGTAGTTAAATACATTAAAAGGCAGCCAGGACAAGGTATATTACTATCTAGTAAGTGTAGTAATGAAATTACAGCTTATTGTGATGCAGATTGGGCAGCCTGCCCTATTACAAGGAAGTCTGTTACAGGCTATATGATTAAACTTGGAGAGTCTGTGGTCTCTTGGAAAGCTAAGAAGCAAACCATTGTGTCAAGGAGCTCAGCAGAAGCTGAGTACAGGAGTTTAGCTTCTACTGTAGCAGAGTTAGTTTGGTTGGTTGGAATGTTGAAAGAGTTAAAGACTGAAGTTTAGTTACCAGTTCAAGTATATAGTGACAACAAGTCTGCTATTCAATTGGCTTCTAACCCAATCTATCATGAACGTACTAAACACATTGAGATTGATTGTCATTTCATTAGGGAAAAACTTCAACAAGGACTGATCAAGATACTTATGTGTCAACACAAAGTCAGCCAACTGATATGCTAACCAAAGGCCTCAACAAGCCTCAACATGACTATCTACTATCCAAGCTAGGGGTCTTAGACATATTTGTACCATCTAACTTGCGGGGAGTATTGAGAGAGTTAAAAAGAAAGAGAATATTGAAAGTTAGTTAGAAGGACTTTCAAGAAGTTAGTTACAAAAGGTTAGGTAAGTTAGTTAGTCAAATACAATTGTATAAATACATGTCATTAGGCATTGAAAATTCATTCAATAATAATCAAGATCTTCATCTTCTTCAATCAGTTTGCCTTCTATTTTGTATAACTTCAATATAAATTTAATAAACTGATCCTATATAGCAGATGTGTTCAATACCATTTGAATGATCACACGCATTATCTTGGATCTTATTGGTCTTGTAAACACCCTCAGACAATGGTTTGAGGAAAGGTTCAGTTCGTATAACACTTGCCATAGGGAGCATGACACATCAGCCCATTTGTGGAATATGTAATCACTCTCTTCATTCTTTTTTGTTAGGTTCTCTTTAAATCCTCTTAGGTGCAGTATAATAGACATTTATGTACGTGTTTTTTAGCATTCTTCATTGGTAAAGTACAAGGAAGTGGATTATGCTTTTAATTGATCTTTCACATTTCCAAGCAAGAAAATTCATGACTGTTGGTTTTAAAATCTTATGTTTTTATATTATATTTGCAGGTTGCATGTCACAGAGGAAGAGGCTTTCATTTACATGCCTTTGAGATTTCAAATTGAGGATGATTCAAAACATAGTTGGGATAACTTTGGAAGGTGTATAATGTAGTTTTCAAACTGTCAGTTTTGTTGAGTTATTATGAAGGAAATACTAAAAATTGACAATAGTCATTTTTGCTTTTATTCATTAATTAAAACCCATGACAATGAAATAGTGCATTTTTCGTCGAACAAGAAATATATGAATCTACTTAAGATAATATAGTCTATAATGATATAAATATGTTGATATGACTTATCTTCAAAATCTCTCATTACACGCTTTGCGTGTATATTCTATATCAGGAGTAAATATCTCAAAAGATCATTCAACTATGAACAATTATGTTATAAAGTCATTCAACTTTGTTTTGTATCAATAAAATCATTCAACATAAAGATTTTCTCTTATAAAATCACTCAACCTAAACTTTTCTTATAAAATCACTCAACCAACTTTTTCATTAAAAAGATATTAACATGATAAAATATATTAATTTTGTGTCATATAAATATGAATCCCACGCATAAAATTAAAATCACTGCACACTAAGAAAGTTGCATGAATTAAATTATATCAAAATTGAGTCTGAATTTAATTAAAATCACTGCCGGTAGATGTATCTGCCTGGACGAGTAAGGAAGTAGTATGGAGAAAAAAATCACTTCCCTTTTTTGAGCCGTTTAGTTTCTTTATTTGTCATTTTTTTTTATTTGAATAGAGGTAAAATGTGATCTATTTAATTATTCATTTTAAAAAAGAAATCAAGTTCCTATACACAATCATATACTTTTAATTATAATCTATCTTTGATCGAAGGTCAATTTATTAAACACCAAAAATAAAATAACAATGTAAATCTATCTTTGGAGGTTAATTTTTTTTTTCCACAAAAATTAAATAAATTTGAGAAGAATATTGCAAACCTATAAATTTCTAGATTTATAATTTCAACAATTATGAAAATGTTGATAGATTGTGTTTATTAAGATGAGTTTTCTTTAATTTTGTTTTATCTGTGGGGTCCATGTCAAATGGCATAAAAAATTGATTTATTTTGTCATGTCATATATTTTTGTAATGATAAATTAGTTGAGTGATTTTATAAAAGAAAATCTCAAAATTGAGTGATTTTATTAATACAAAACAAAGTTGAGTGATTTTTCTAGATAATTCTACATAATTGAGTAACCTTTGAAGATATTTACTCCCTATATCAGTAAGTAACAAAAATCTCATAAATAATATTATTAATAAAATTACACTTTATCTGTTTATACTATCAAATTTTATTCTAAGAAAAAAATGTCTTGTAGAGAAGAAGAGAGAGGAATGTTTGCTATACAATGAAAATCTATAAAAGTGACAGAAGAAGAATGATAATTTTCCTACTTTTTTAGTGCGTCTTCGTTATAATTCTTTTAAATTTTTTTAATTGATAATTACGATCAATCTTTAAATTAATTTTGAGTTACTATTTTGAAATGGAGGGAAAAGGTCAAAAAAATTGTTAAAAAAAAGTCTAGCAATGATAGAGGAAAAAAGAGTTATTGTATATATTAAAAATTGTTTAAAAGGATGATAAAAATTGTTACTAAAAAAGGACTTAATTACCTAAACTATGGTTGGAGTCTTGATTTAATTAGTTAAATCTTACTCAATAATTTTAACTTATGAGACGTATATTCAATTCAAGCAAGAACTTAAAGAGGATCCCCATCCTAAAGAAACAATTTGCTAAATATGGCGAACAACTTGAAACACAATAGGTTTTTTTTTTTGTTAGGTTGATTTAAAGATGTTGTCATAGTACATATATTACAATTCTTCTTTCTTTGTTATTTAAGAGTTGATGAGAATTATCTCATACTATTTGGATGAACATATTTTTGAAATTTGATTAAATATAAATGAATTATTTATGGAATAATGCTAAATGACCAGAAAATTTGGACAGAACTTAATCGGAAAATATAAAAAATTTATAATATCCTTTTTATTTTAAAATAAATTGATCCTTTTTTTCATTTTTTAATTAAAAGATATTAAAATTAAAAAGGTAAAAATATCAAAAAGATAAAATAATATTATGTGAAATATATTATTTTACCATTCTGACCAAATTCTAGCTAAAAGGATTTTTCCTTATTTATGATTGGTGTACACTCATAATCCAAAGTAGATGTTTTTGAAAAATTAAACCAACAAAAACTATTTGAAGGTCATATATATAGAATCATGTGAAGTGGCACGCATGATATATATTAATTCTTTTTTGGCCATAGATTTTAAAGTTAAAACTTGAAATTTAAAACTTTAATTTTTTAAAATTGTATCTTTTAGAACTTGAAGTTATGTTTGGATATGTATATTTCATGAAAAAAAAAATTGTGAATGAGTGAAATTTCTGGAAAAAAAAAACCCAGGTTTGGAACTTTAATACCTTTAAAGACAAATTTTAAAAATCTAATTCAAAATCTCTGGTCAAGGACTAGTCGCGTGTTTTTCTAAATAAAATTATTGTTAATTTCTTCATTCAATATTATAGGACACCTTTTTAAATATGCCTTTTTTTTCCTCGTAAGTCACACATTACATAAAAAATTTGTCCAATAAATATATTCACTCAACATTTGTTCTTCCTTTGCTCAAGTTAACCATGACTATTGTTGAGCAAAGAATGTCCAACTGTTGAGGAAAGAGTTTATTAGACAAAGCTATTATATGATGCCTGACTCACGTGATAAAAGAGGCAGCCGATCTAAGAAGTTTTCCTAAAATATTGAATGTAGAAATTAATAAGAATTCATTTTTAAAAAAATACGTGACTAGGATTTGATTAAAGATTTTGAATAATTTTTTTAAAAAAATTTGTCTTACATTTTTAAAATGTTCCGATTTTTTTTTTTTGAGAAATAATATACAATTATGATTTTAATAGAATATGCCCGGAAAAAGACATAATAGATGTACTGAAATCTAGAAAGTTTTGCTCTAGCTACCAAAAAGCTTCCCCAAAAATTAAACATGTAGTTGGATTGGAAGCTACCATTGGAGCTCAAGAAAGGTTGAAGAGAGAGAGCCACCACCTTAGCTTTATCTGGACAAACAAAAAAATCAATGTTACAAAAGGAGAAGATTTGAATGTTAGGAAAGAATGGAGAAGAGTTTTACCACATCATGCACAACGAACTCCAATATTTGTTCTTCAGTCCCTTGGGGTTAAAATCCGACCACCTACACAGAAGCAACAACAATTAGGGGATAGCAAAAAGAAAACAAGTCGACAATGAGAAGGAATAGAGCTAGGTACCAGGTAGCAATGAAGATGATAGTAAGCGGCTCGAGCTTGAAGATAACCCAAAGAAGGAGCCAGAATAGCTAGGTGTTCCTCAGACAATACACCGGCGTTTCAAGGAGAGGGAGGCGGAGAGAAAAGAGTTCTAAGTATTTACCTAATCGAGATAGATATAGGATCATTTTAGGAAACCTAGAAGCTTTTAATTTGGGCCTTGGGCCTTTGTATGTTTGGGTTCCGTTTTTTAACTCAATAAAGGGTCTCTGGACCAAAAAACTTGATTTTTTTTTTGTTGGATTACACTTTTACTCACAAATTTTTAATTCAAATTGCATGTCAAAACACAATTTCAAGTTCCAAAAATTATAATTTTAAATGTCAATAATTTAAATTTGAAGTTTTAACTTTAAAATTCATGACCAAACAAGATTAATATACATGTTTCATGACACTTCACGTGGTGCTATATATGACCTTCAGATAGTTTTTTGTTGGTTTGATTTTCTAAATATATCTTCTTTAGATTATAAATGTGTAACAATCTTAAATGAATCAATTTATATTCATCCAATTTTAGAAAATATATTTATCCGAATTGTATGACATAATTCTTATCAACTCCTAAATTCTCATGCTAATCATTTTACATTATCTGATTATGCATATGGTATTGCTAGATGGTAGTAGCATTGATGCAAACTATTAGCGGGTTAAACTCCACTGCCAAATGAGAACAGACTGACTAGTAGCCATTACAAAACCGTTGTTATAACATGTTTATTGCAACAGTTATGACCGTTGCCAAAAGGTTTTGTTGCTATTGACACGATTTAACCAAATAACCATTGTCATTATAGTATGACCATTGCAATAGTGTTAGCCATAGCAAAAGTGTTTCAAAAGGTCATCTATGGTAATGGGTATCTGAAAATTAACTTGTATAGCAACGACTCATTAATATTTTTCATCACCTGTTGAATATCTTTTTTTAATCAATAATTGTCTTTTACATTTCTTTATTTCCTTATACTCATTGTAGAAACAACATATAATAAAACATATACATTTATTATACATTTAACAACTTCACTCACAATATACTCTGTCTTCTCTCTAAAAAAAACTAAAATGCTTCTCTTCTTAGACCTAGGAGACGTTGCATAACAGAGGTAAATTTCTCAGGTTTTGCACTTATCTTTAAGGGTTTGTGTGATTTTAATTGGTATTGACTATTAGAAACTAAAATCTTCAAAGTCCTCTCATATCTTTGAAGGTTTGTATGGTTCTAGTTGGTATTTTGGTGATTTAAGTTGGCGTTTTTGTGATTTTAGCTATATATATGAGATCTCCTAGTATTTCTCTTTGTGACTGGAGCTGGATCTGAATTTCTTCAACAAGTTTGGTCACTGAAGATATCTTTCTTTTATCTCTTTTCTCACTACAAGAAAAGGATGAATTAGATGGGGATTTTCCTGGGAATTAGTATGAAAATTTGCAGGAAAATAATTTTCTTGTGAATTTTCATACTAATCCCCAGGAAAATTTCCATGTAATTCACACTTTTCTTGTAGTGTCTGCTCTTTATGTTTTTTTCTTTGGGCTAGTGAAATAGTTAGATTTTGTTGTTGCAACATAGGCACTATACATAAATTTAAGAATCAAAATCCACTAGATATAATAGCTATCCATTTGAAATCGATGAAGAAAACTAGAATAATACGGTACTAATTCAAAAAAAGTGAGTTAGAAGAATTAATTGCTAATACATGCCATGATTTTAGGAAGCGGAAGAGTGTAAACTCAAAACATCAAAATATCCTGGAAGTTTTGAAGACAAAGCTAGATAGTTTTCAAGGAAAGCCTCATAACTTTCACCGATATTTTTCCCTTTCCATGAAAATATCATGAGTGTAAAAACCAATTGGTGAAACTCGATCAACCTACAGTTACTAGTGGTGTGGGATACAGTGGGGGAGGATGTCAAACTGTCGGCCATTTTTTTGGTCTGAGTGTGTGTTTGTTGAGATGATGCACCGCCGGAAATCCCGGAATAGGGGAAGTAGAAATAGAGGGAAAATTTAGCCGTGAATTTGAGAGAGTTGAAGTAGGAAGAGGAAGAATGATGTATCTGAGACTAGGAAAGAGGGTGAGAAAATATGATTTTTTGAAATGATAGGGAATTTTAGGAGAAAATAATCAAAATGGTCCTTAATGTACATGCATTGCTTTATTTTGGTCCTTAATATATCACACATGATTGAAATGATCCTTAATATATTACAAAAAAGTGTTCATTTTAGTCTTTCACCCTAAATCTAACAAAGATGTCAAAAGATGGTGTTATTTTTAACGGTGGGTCCCACATGTAGCTAACAAACTATACCATTGTTATCTTCTTTGTTAGACCATTTCAATCATGTGTGAAACATTTTGCTTCCCATATTCTATATTTTCAAACTTAAAACACACTCCATGCTTATTTTTGCAGTATGTATAATGTTTTGATTATATTAATTTCAGATTGAGTTTTAATTGGAACTTCTTACATGTTTGAAGAATACGTTATCATTAGCGATATATCAAATTTTATTACGTTTTTTATTTATTGCAAGTTTGTACATAGTTACCGTATGAAATGAAATACAATACTTTTATCTCCTTCTTTGGGATAAATGCCTTATCATAATTTTAGAAATAATTATATTAATTTCATATTGAATTTTGGCTTTCATTATATTTATTAAATAAAAGCAATCAGTATGGTTTTGTAAATTCTCAAAACAGTCAATATCATTAGAAAATGTGAATATTTATTTCCTTTCAAATATAATCTATATATAATACAAAAATTAGGCAAAAGAAGAGTGACGTGACACTTTTTTCTATTGGAAATTTATCATTTTTTTCTCTTTTTTATTTTTCTTAATTATTTGTTTTAGAGATTCATCTTTAGCGTCATAACTTCTACTATTAATTAACTAATAATATATGTAATTCACATCAAATTACCTTGATTGCTATAAACCTACCAACTGATTAGATTAATAAAGTAAGTTTTTTTTTTGACAAGAGTCAATCCACGTACAAAGCAAATTTCTCCCCACGAGTTTGTGCAACAACTCCTAAAGCAGAATTAAAAAATGGTTCCTTAGTGCCAATCCAAGAAAAATATTTAATTATAATGATTTTTAGTGTGCATAAATTTTTAAAAATTAGTCATTAATTTTTTGCTTAATTTTGCTTATAATAATTATTTTTTGGGTCTATTTAGAATATATATGTCACCACCCAGGCCTACACCCTGGACGTGGCTGACACTCGAGAACCATCGCTGGTCCTCAAGCGACCCTTGGCCTGGCTGACTAATTATCGGAAGACTTACTCAAGCCAAATGGGACTCCAAGTGCATAATTAAACTCAAAATGTCTCAATTATAATTTACTCAATGAATATCTGGAAATACTTAATAAAACTTAAGTAACTGTCTCAAGGTTTCAAAAAATCAATAAAGAATGTAATGAAAGACTCCTCAACTTCTAGCTATCTATGAAGCCTCTAAATACTAAGATAGATGTCGGGACAAGACCCTCGACAACTTCACAAAAGTTGGAAATAAGTGTGAAGCCCTCCGAAAAGCAAGGGGGGCCACCAAAGCTAGCTGTAGTGCAAATGGTGTCAACGAAGCGTTTGTTAATGATCTTGAACACTTGTATCTGCATCATAAATAAGATGCAGATCAAATGACATCAGTATATTGAATGTATGAGCATGCAAGGGGAACTGAAAGCATAGATAACTGAACTGATAAGACAGGAAAACATACTCACCTCAATTCAACTCCAATATAAAAGCAATAATAAGAAATGCATTATTTAAAGCTTTATCAAACAGAAGATATCAACTCAATATATTTAAAATACAGTAAGTTATTCTTTACTCTTATTTGGGAGATTTTCTAACCGACAACCATCACTATGAGCTATGTGATGATACATCGTCTCACCCACGCTGCTAGAACTGTCTTATACCTTGTCAGGGTATAGAACACCTCAACTAAGTGGATCCACTAAGCTATGCTTAAAAGCAATACTCTTTACCCATGTTGGCTACATGATTTATGAGGAATGTGAGTTGTCTGAACTCGACCCCATATCGTTTCTCAATATTACTCCCAATAATATAAACTCATGCTCAAATGTATAAAACATAATTTTTTCTCAATTTGAGGTAATTACTCAAAAGAACCTCTTAAAAAAGGTAATACTCTGGAACATCTCTAAACTCATAAACTCATTTAGAAATCAAGGTTTCTCTTTTTTAAATGTGAAAGTGTTACATTTGGGAAATACTTAGTTCCCTTATACTCTTTTTCAATCATGAATACAGCTCTTATCATTCTCATATTTACTTTCTCAAGGCTTAGTTCAAAATCATCGTGGATTACAAAAAAATTCTCAAAATGACTCAAAAGGACCTTTTGAACTTTCCTCTTAAACTTACTTTGGTTCGGAATGTAAATTAAGACATGTGATTAGGACATGTAGGATCTCTCAAGGATTAATGGAAACTTTAGAAGCTAATACAAAGAAGAGAATGTAGTCACGATTCAAAGAAACACGTCCGAAATGGAAAGAAAAGGACCAGGCGACCTTGGCGCACTACTGGCGCGGGGCGCCAAGCACCAAACTTCTGGAAGAAGTTTGGGGCGCGCCAGGCCCCAAACTAGTGACCAGAGCTTCTGGCGCTATGGTGGTATGCCGCCCCACTCCCATGCCCAGAAATTCGACAAATTTTTCTTTTCAATTTAGGGTCCTAACTCATCTACAATTGAGTGATCCCTTATATACTCTTCTTGATTCTCAAACCCAACACAAATTCGTAGAATTTCTCATACAAACCTCCTCGAAACATGACTATTACCAAAGATCCACAACACCAAAATAATTCACTACTTCCATTGTTAAAGAATTGACCCAAAATAAAGAATTATGCAAGAATCCTTTAGATATGACGATTTTGAGGATACATTAGATGTATGGCGTGAGGACGAGCAGGTCCATCACTGTGGAAAGCCTTACATACCTGGAAAGAACAATGTTCTTTGCAAAATCTTCAGTTCTTGAAAGAACTCTTGAAACCCTGCATGCCCTTCTCTTCTCTTGAAACCCCGTTCTAAAACTCCAAGTGTTTAGGAACGTGAAAAAGTGGTCTAAATCTGATTAGACCCTTATTTATGGTGAATAAAATGTGGTTAAGCCTACTGGGAAAAGGAAAAGACCAAAATACCCTTTTCTAAAATGAACGAAATGCCTTAAATAGAGAAGATTCACTCAAATGGGCATAACTTCTTATTCTGAGCTCGAAATTACACAAACTTGGCGGCGTTGGAAAGAGGACTCAAAGACTTAAATTTATAGTTCATGGGTCACCTAATTCTCTATGTGCTAAAAGAAATGGTCGTTTGAAGTTGACCCAAAACTAAAAATTGATGGGTGACTTGTACGAACCTCTATTTAGCTCTTTCGAAGTCCGAGGTGTTACAATATATTTTTTTGGCTTGATCTCCTTTGTGTTCATTGTTTTACCTAGCTAAATACAATGGTGGATCCAAAAATTTCGGCAAGGGTGCTCACACTTTAAAAGAGTCGATAAATTTGTTTTAGCGGAGTAGGTGCACAAAATATATTTTTTACTGATGAGTGGGTGCACCCAAATTTAAAAATTAAATTACATATCACTTAATAACTAAATCATACGCAAACTTAAAATTATAAATCTATCAATGGTATAAATCAAAACTAATGGACAAAAGTCAACAAAAACAATTTTAGCTACTAGTTGAATATGCTCCCTCTAGTTCATATTAAGTGAATTATTAAGACTTTTTTCATGATTCAAAATAACTAAATGTTTCAAAGTTCGAGAGAATTGTTGAAACATTTTTTCCATATTTACCTTTTCTTTTAATAAGACTCTTAACTATTTTACATTTTCTTAAAGAATAGTTTAGAAATAATCAAAATTATAATAGTGGATAATAATCTCTAATTTTATCTTTAAAAATAATTTCTTGAGAGTGTGTTATACCTAACTAGTAAAATTATTTGCGCCTCGTGCATGAATTTAATATCATAGAATTTATAAAATAATAAATAAAAACCTATCAGTCATTAAAACTAAAACAATATATTATCTTACATATCAGATTACATAGTAAATAATAATAATAATAATGTAAAGGGAAATGATAATTACAACATCTAATCATTTATCCTTCAATCAATCATCTTTAATTTGATTTTATAATTATCATTTTGCTTCCCAGAAGTGTTACTATTTGATATTTTTGGGGAATCATATGAACATCAACCTGAGATATTAAATTTTCTACTAAATAAATAATCGTTGGTGAAAGGATAAATAAATTTTAAAAGGCTGAAAAAAGTGAACAAATATTCTAATTTTAACGTGTAGAAAGTTCAGCACTACCTTTTAGTTTACATATATCAGTTTAAAGCTCCCCATTTAAATGTATCATAAGTAATTATTAAAATAAAAAATTAAAGGGAGAATGTATCATATTGGACAACAATTCAACTTATTATATATATTTAAAAGGGAAAAATATTACACAAAACTATTCAGTTTGTTTGGGTTCTTTTTAAAAATCAGCATACCAGAGTGATGGAGTTTAATTTGAAACTACACTTCTATTTCAATGGCAGTGTCGAGAAACACATCTATGATTTCAAGAAAAGTATTTACAACTTGCATTAAACTTGATAATCTATCCATACTTCATATTAAATAAGAACAATTAATTTATTGCGTAGTTATCTATGTCTTTGAGATTAAAAGAGGCTCTAGTCTACTCATATTCCTCTATAGGTCATCCGACACAAGATCCTTGAACTCATGTCAAAAGTTTATTTATTCTCGTCTTCTTTTCCTAGTTCACTTTGCACATCAAGGTGCGGCAAGGTTTTTAAGGTCTTTATGTTCTTACAATGGCATACCAAATTTGAATTTTTATCTTCAAGAGATGGTAGTATAAATTTTTAAGGAATTTTTTTATTGTACCTTCACTAATTTCAGTAGAGAAAACTTGTGTGAATACTCAATTAACATGTGTTATTTAATCTATACTAACAAATACTTATAAGGGATAAGACATAAGTGCCTCTCTAGACTATGACCGAAATCACAGAGAAACACCTATACTTAACTTAGGTCCTATTACCCCCCGAACTCATATTTTTCGTATTTTGTGCACCTTTTATGCTGACATGACACATTTAACCACCCAAGTTTGTTGTGTTTATAGACACTCGCCCGCCACGTGTGTAAATATTTTTTTGTTTTTAATTTTTTAATTAAAATTTAATTTTAAAAAAAAATTACAAAATTTTAAACTATTTTTTTTAAAAATAATTTAATTTTTTTAAAAAAATATTCTTATTTTCAAACTTTCTTTTTTTACCTTCATTCATTGTTTTTTCTCTTTTATTTTTCTATTGATTTTATTTTCTTTGTCTTTCGTTTTGATTTGATTTCAAATTTAATTCCAAATGTCTTGTATTTAAAATAAGTTATTTTGAATGAATATTAAAATAAGTGAAGAAAATCAAATAAAATATAAAAAATTAAATGTTAAAATTAAAGGACACTTTTAAATTATAACTTTTTAAAAATAAACATATTTTTTTAGAAATAATTAAAGGTGAAAATATAATAAATTAATTTTAAAAAACATTAAAGTGAAAAGAAATTAAAATAAATATTTTACAAAGAAAGAAATAAAATAATTATAATGTTACTAATCAAAAAATGACATGTGTCTAATTTGTGCACTCATCACTTGCCTTCAAGAGAGTGTGCACGCTCTCTATGTCATGTCAACATTTGTGGTGTATTTATTTCATTTTAAATTAGTTTAATGGGATAATAAGACCCTAGTTAAGTTTATGTATTTCTGAAATTTCGGTCATAGTCTAGGAGGGGTACTTATGCCTTATCCCTATTTATAACAATAACTTTGTAGAAACATAATAAACAAATATTAAAGCATGTACTCAAAAACATCAATTAATAGCATAAGCATAAATTAATGACTGTAAAAAACATACAAGGATTTGTAACATTAGAATAAAACAAAAAGGAAAAAATTGAGTCCACTAAATGCACAATGTCCCCTTAAGGAAATTATTCCCCGCTAGTACTTATGTTTAAAGGAATAGATCCTCTCAGGATAGAACAATTATATTCACTAGTGTATTGATACAAAAACAATGGTGTCAGTGAACTACTCAACAGGAGCAAAGTACACGAATTGTGCAGAAGAAGAAAAAGTTTCGTTGTTTTAAAATGAGAGGAAATTCCTCTATTTATAGAAAACAAAGTATAGTGTGAACAAATGTTTACTGTGCCTTATCAAAAAGGTTACAACTCATTGGAAAAATTACAACCCTTCGAAAAGGTCACAACCTTTCATAAAAGTCGTAACTCTTAATAAAAGTCGCAACTTTTTATAAAAGTCGCAAGTTTTCATAAAAGTCGCAACTTTTCATAAAAGTCACAATTTTTCATGAAAATCACAAATCTTTATATTTCATTCACACCTTTTTAAATCCAACAACGTGTACTTCATCTATCTATTCAAAGCTCTTATAAATGACATTGACCTTCAATCTAAATTGTACCACCCTAGACAAAAAATGATTAACTTAAATCACCAAAGGTAAAGTAAGATTATGCAGAAATGGAAGACTAATGCATGCAACAATGCAAGTATACATAGGATTAAAGAGGAAACATTCACAATATCAAAATTAAAAAGAAAATTTCAAGGTATAACTGTTGTATATACATCTGAGCCAACTAACTCACATAGTTTGACCCAACATTTCATTCTGGTACTAGTTGGTTAAACTTATGTTTGACCTAGTATTCCTATCTGGAGATCAGTTGCTTAAGTAAGTTCAAAGACGGGCTGATATTCATACATATGAAAGATTTGGTGGAGGCAAATTTGTAAGATGATGGTGACGGTTTCTAAGAGGAGGGAAAGACTAGTTTTGAAAATAAATAAATTAAAAGAAAATCGTGGTTTGTGGTGACACCATGTAGGTGGACCAAATGTTTTATAT
>JAJOOR010004479.1:0-36407 GCA_036250505.1 Solanum acaule
AAGGGGCCTCTTGGGGAAAGGAATCCCAAGAGTGATAAGCAACCATACCTTATTGACGAATTAACCACAAAAATCCGAGTTGAAACCTTGGAGAGTTGATCTTCTTCTTGAAGCTCCAATCTTCTTCAATGGAGTTCTTAAGAAGAGAGAGAGAGAGTAGAGAGAAGGAGGAACCTTAGGTTTAGATCTTTGGGTTTTTGTGTTTGAGTGATAAAAGTGAGGTAAATTGACTAAAAAATCATTATATACACGTCCCCTAAAGTACCCTAAATACCCCTCACTTAAAAGGACTCTTTAATGAAGTAAAAATAGATTTTTGAATTTCTGCATTTTCGTCGCGGAGCTGTTCCTTGAGGATATTTGGAATTAAATTTCAAGACAGTAGAGTCTGCGACACGACCGCGTCGCGAACTAACTTTTTGCTCCTTGGGGGAGCAAGTCCGCGACACGCCATGGTTCCCTCTATGCACAATTTGCAAGCTGCCTTGGATTCATACCCAAACCCTACCCACAATGTAAGCACAACCCTAGCTAGAATTGGGTTTTTGACTTCACAATTGGGGGAAACTATGGGGAATCTATGGGTGGAAGAACCCATAGATGAATAAGCTAAACATACCTTGATTCAAAGCCCTAAATAAAGCTCTCTTAAACGGAGAAAAAACTTCCCTCTTCTCTTCTCTTCTTCTTTTTCTTCTTCTTCTTCTTCTTCTTTGCTTCTAGAGAGAGAGTTTATTGAGAGGATTTTAGGGGTTATTAGATAAATGAGTTTATGATTTAGTTTTAGGTCTTATTAGGTATTTATAGGTGGTTATTTAACTAATTAACCGACCTACCTAAGCCCTAACTAATTACTTAATTAATTCCCTAAACCCCTAACTAAAACTAAAAATGTTAAAACTGCCAGGACCTACTGATCACCCACCCACGGACCGTGGGTGGGTTCACGGCCAATACTGGCTGCTTCGTAGGTGGTGTCTGAGGCTAAGAGGTGCAGGCCAACTCAGGCCTTGACCCACGACCCCCACATACGGGGCGTGGGTCCACCTACGACCAGTAGGTGGTTAATCGTAGGTGCTGCCTAAAATTACAGATTTGGGGTTGTTTGAGGGTTCCTCCCCAAGGACCCCTTGGGTGGTCCTTGGGGGGTCGTACCTTGATGTATAGCCCCTAAAACCTCCATTCTAAGTATGGGAATCATTTTTACAAGTTTTAATCCTCATACCACACTCCAAACCTCTTACAAAAGGCTCTAGAACTCACTAGTTCAACTTGCTAGTTTCCGTGGTGTTACACGTACGTCTCTGGTAGCGGCCAGAGGAATCTTAGAATTCATCGGGGCATCAACATCATCATTTGCCTCCAATAGTGAGGTGAAGTCAGTGGACTTCAAGTAGTCCACGTCCTTCTTGAGATCTGCCACCTCGGCTTTCAAAGTCGTCACCTCCGAATTCTCCCTTTGTCTACTCTCACAAGTCTCAACTCTCGTTGTGAGAGTGTCAATAGATGCTCGTAGGGGAGCAAGTGCAGCTAAGATAGCACTCTCGATAATCCATTGCACATCTGCCTCTAACCGAGTAGCCCTCACATCCGCCTAATGGGCTAAGTGGCCCATCTTCAGGAGCATGGCCTGAGTGATCTTGGTCGGCTGAGAAGCAGTAGAAGTACCAGGAGTCCGGGAGAAAGTGGAGGTACCTGAAGGGCCGGAGGCCGGAGTAGTCAAAGGTGCCTTTGCAGGTATAGAGTCAATGTCCAGATTTGGGGATGCATCTACCAGAGCTGCTCTCCTCCTATCAGCCTCCATCCAAGTGTACGTGATCAAGACCGAAAAAGGGAGGGATGTCTGATGCTATTTGGCCCCCATGGCCATCTCCTGCTCTATGATCAATCCCATCTTAATACTCTTCCTAGATATGATTGACCCGAGACAGGCCGCCTTAGGATGCGGAAGATGGACTCATTCTGGGACGGCATAACGGAGCTACTGATGAATCCAAAAAAATATCGCGCAGCTACGCTCAAGTCCTTCTTCTCGATCAGAACTTCGGCCTCAATATACCTCGGGGTGGTGTCAAAAATGAGGGGAGCTAACCAGCCTTTGAGCTCATCCAATGATGTCGTAGTGGTAGCCACATTTGGGTAGTCAAAGACTGAACCTCAATTAAGTACCGCGTTGATGTGATCACGGCTACAATGCACTACAGTCCCCTGTACCATGATGGACCCCACCAGTCTGAAAGTGTTGGCCTTCTTTTTGCCTTTAAGGACCAGGTCACCATATGCCGAGTAAAACTCCCGAACCCATATAGGTATGTATGAGTCTCAGGGTCTGGTGAACTGCTCAAAGCAGTGGTACTGGAGGGTGTCCCTCACTGAGGAGTATCTGCCCTCAAGGCCCTCTATGGATAGCAACTTCTCCTCTAAAATTGTTCGCAACCCATCAGCTTTCAATTTATTAAGTAGTTTGAGAGGAGGAACCTCTGGTGGCACTGGAGCCACAGGAGGTGCCGGAGCTGGCACTGTAGCTGCTATTGGGGTGGCTGCTGGGACTCTTGTTGAGTCAGGATGAGCTCTAGCATGGATCTCCACTCTCCGGGACTGTAATGGTTGGTCATCCTCCGGCTCAGATAATACAGCTTGGGAATCAAAGGCCTCTCCCTCGCTGCTGGAGTTGTGCTCCGGAACCTCAGATGTTGGCTTTTTCCCTTTGTTATTGCCTCCCTTTGGAGGCTCTGTTCTTCCCATTTTAGGAGGGTTGGCTCCTCTTTCATTTATAGCTATGCCCCGTGTTCTTTTACTGGGCGGCATATCAAGGGTTGGTTCTAGCCATATCTGCAAAATCATCAAAAAGAGTTAGAAATAGTTCAAACAAAGTTGCAGAAAATAGTTGCAGACAGACTCACCGAACCGGTCGGCGAGTCACCGAATTATTTTGGCGAGCCAGATCGGGCTTGCCGAAAGGAGTGGCTCAAACATTTATCAGAAAAATGACATGTCGGCGATGGGAGGGGCCTTTCTGCGAATCTCCGACAGCATTCGGCGAGCAAAGACTAGCCCGCCGAAAGTTACAGTGCATTTTAGGGGTTAGGGGCGCAGAAAGGGTGATCAAAGAAGACCTTCGGCGAGTCGCCGAGTGCACTCGACAAACTCAGGCTTCTTGCCGAAAGTTATAGTACCCAAACTCAATTTAGCATGAAATTAAAGGTGATATAGTGAGATTCAGCGAACCACCAAGTGGTTCGGCGAGCTCAACCCAACTCGCCAAACTGCCCATCGTGCCTACTTTCAACCCAACTTCCAAAATTCAACCACGCAGCCCCCGAAAACAAAATCAAAGCATACACTCTTTCAATTAGACTTAGACCCATACTACCCATGCCCTCGGGATACTCATACTTCTCCCGGTCTGGCCAAATTTGTCCATTTGACGACTTTCGCCCTTAGGAATGACGTCAAACACTCCATCATCGAGAAAAATACGTCATTTAGCACAAATGCAGGTTACTTAGACTTCACCCGACTAGACCCAACAACAAATTAGCACAACCCAACAATTTTGATCAATTTTAAGGCACAAAATCTCAGGAAATCAACGGTTAAGCATTATAGGCATGATATTCAAATTCAAAATAGGTAAATAAGCACACAATTACGATTTAGAGAGGCCCAGCACACAATTACTATTTAGAGAGGCCCAGCACACAACACTAAAGTAAAAACAATTGCAAATGAGTAAAAATCGTTAAATATAAGTTTGGGGTTCGGGAAACCAACCTTTAATGCCGAATAAATCAGTTGAAATGCTAGGCGGCAAAGATATCCGACTCCAAACATAAGATTGATGACTAATATGCGATAAAAACACAAGAATAATAGCAAAATAAGTGTGGGTGTGAGTTTGGAAAGTTGAAAAGTGAGGGAATGTGAAAGATTCTGAACTTTTGGCCTTTAAAACCATCCAGTTCTCTCCCATTCAGCGACATAAGTTTTGCTTGCCGACCCACTCGGCAACACACCAAGTGAGCACTTACCTCACCGAGTTTTACAGGACCTCCAATTAAACTGGGGTCCAAACGGCGGACAAGTCATGATCGTTGACCTATTTAGCGACACGCCGAGTTTTACAGACTCTAATTTCTAAATTTCTTGAGTCCAACGATGGTCTGAGTCGGGCTCGCCTACCTCTTTGGCAAGTCACTGACTTGACTTTTAGCTCACCAATTTGCAATTTTCAAACACATTCCACACTTTAACCTGCACAATCAACACACCATTATTTTAAAAGCAAAAAGTAAACAAATAAAACTTGGGTTGCCTCCCAAGCAGCGCCTTAGTTAACGTCGTGGCACGACGCAAAATCTCACTCAAACTTCATTCTTGGGGTTGGCCATAGTGTCACTAGCGAACCTCCCTTGTTGTCTCAGGAACAAATGGACGAAATATGACCCATTTGGGTCTCCAACTGCTTGATAGAGACGGAGTGAGAAGTAACCATCTGGCTAAGGGTCGACACATCTTCCTTCATTTCTTTCAAAATTTTGTCGAACCCCACAACCTTGTTGAGAATACAGACAGCATATCCTCAGACCGGCCACCCTCGGAATCCTTGGGCTTTTGGCGTTCATGGGGAGGAACATATCTATCTTTCTCCCCCTCTCTATCTTTCCAAGTAGGGTTACGATCCCTCCACTCTCTATCATGATCCTTCCAACCGTCATCCATGTTCCAACCTTGGTTACCACCTTGCCTCGGGTAGTTCGAACGATAACCAGCTCATTGGTTGGCTAGGAAGTTCACCTCTTTCTTGTACAAAGCCTCAAACATAGCCTCATAAGGATTAACACACACCCGACACCCACAACATTGACACTTCGAGCACCAGCTCCCATGACATTTTTTAACAAAATGTCAAATTGTGTCATGATCTTTTCCATGTTCTGATCCCTTTCTTTGTCTTTCTCAAGTTGCTCCTTGGTCAATTTAAATGTGAGAGGGGAGACCTGATCTTCGCGGATGTACCAAGCCCGATTAATTGTGGTCACACCATCCAAAAGTTGGACTGCTATAATGTAAGGTTGTTGCATCAAACCTCCCGAAGAAAGTTGGTCAGCTACACCCTTGTTCACCGAATCAAGGCTTCGGTAAAAATATTGCAGCAAAATGTTGTTGAGCAACCATGAGTCGCGCATTGCAGCACCAACATCTTGAATCGTAGCCAAGTCTCATGGATTGGCTCACCCTCCAAATGCTTGAAGCTTTGGATGCTATCCCGAAGTGTCATCATCTTCGAAGGAGGAAAAAATCGCACTTGAAATGCCACTACAAGCTCTTCCCACGAAGTGATTGATTCTCTTGGAAATTCAGCCAACCACTTACATGCTTCTCCCATTAAAGAAAATGGAAACAACCTCAACCAGACCGATTCTTGGGATATATTCTTGAAGGAGAATGGCCCACAAACATTAACAAAATTTCTTATGCATGGGGATCCTCATGAGCCAACCCACCGAACAACCCTTTCAATTGCAAAAGCTGCAACATGGTGCTTGTAATGTGGAACACCGCGATCCCTTCAGCCGGTGGTAAGCGAATGGCACCAATTCCACCCATTAGATGAGGGTCATTAACATTCGGCTTATTGACATCGTTAAGGTTACCGATGTCATCTTGGTGACCCACTTCGCTACCATTGCTCCCGTTGACACTCATTTCCTCTGTTTAAAACAGCAACACACAAACCAACATGAAAAGTAAGTAGATTCAACTATAACTAACAAGAACAAAATTCAACTTAACTAAAGAATCTTAACCAACACCACTCCCTGGCAGCGGCACCATTTTGATTGAATAACGCTATCAAAGACACTTAATCCAGTTCTAAAAGTCAACGATCATTAGTCAGTATATAACCCAACTAAATGAATTGGGGTCGAATCCCACATGGAGTGGTACGTGTTTAAGATTCAATAGGAAAGTACGAATGTGCTCAAATCAGCCATAGGAATAGACATTATCGAATAAAGACATAATTTAAAACAAAGGGTGACACGAATGTCAAATAACAGGGGGTTTTGGTTTTAACTATCAGCTACAACAAATAGCAAATAACACAAAATAGCAATAATGAGACGGGGTCTTAGGAGGTCATTCGATTATAGGCTAATGTAGACAAATGGGTAATTGCAACTATTAGAAAATAGTTGTAAATTAGTGAATAAGCTAGACTTTAGAGGGGATAAACTTTCTCTCGAATAATTTACCCCGAATCATGTCGATTTCTCTCTAACATCGACAAGCATGCAAATAAGAACAACCTACACTTTAGTCCATTCACTCTCTCGAGCTGAATGTGTGGAAAAGGGTTTAGGATTCACTCTCTCAAGCTGAACCCATGACAACTCAATACCCATAGACCGTGAATCAATAATCTTGGTTTTAAAACCTCTCTCTCGAGCAAGCCAAAAACATGAAGGTAGAACTGCATTTGCAACTACAATTCTTTATATTAAACCACAATTAATGATTGAAATCACTTCTAAACAACATTTAAACTAACAATTAGCAATACCCATCAGCTAAATCAGCCCATAATCACATTATCACACCCCAAGAATTTGGGTTTTAGCTAATCATCATAAAAAGATAAAAATCATTACCAAATTGTGTTTCCACTTCTAGAAGATTAGGTGATCTGGGTCGTGATCATCGATCCATTCGACGCATCACAGAATCATCTTTTGCTCGCCAAGTTGACTTGGTACATGGGCTACTTCGCTGGAATTTTTGGCGAGCAGGAGGCTCACGCGGAAAGTCATCGAGTGGCTTTTGCGAGCTCCAACTTCTCATTTCTTCAGGTTTTCCAACTTTTTCTATCCTTTTCACAATATAATGGCATTGCCTTGTTCTTAAGCCTTCATTGCTGCATATAAACACATTAACATCACTTATGAGCACAAAATAGGCATTGAGCACACTAATTCATTGAATAATAAGCCCTAAATGAGTCGAACTTCCCGACTCATCAACACCCCAACTTAAACATTTGCTTGTCCTCAAGTAAAACCCAATATCGATCGGGACAACATGAATGTCTACAAGTAGTGTGTATTTCTAAGTTTTTGAGTGTGTATTCCCGACTAATAGAGTGTGTATTCCCCAAATTTTGAGATGTTTTACATTTTTTACATTGTTGAACACCTTAGAGAACATTTGGATCTCAAATTTGAGGTTTTAGGATTCCAGTTTTAATTCTAGCATTGGGTATTGTAGATTGTTAACAATTTGGATGGACAATCTTTTTGGTAACAATTTCTCACTTTTTGCTATGTTTGGCTAAAAATCCTTACCTAAGGGGTGTGATCATGTAGTCGAATGCATTAATTAGCTTATGGGTATTGTTAATTGCTGAATTTAATGTTGTTTGGAAATGTGTTCAATTGTTTTTTCGTGTTTTAATTGATGAACTAAAGTTGCAAATTCGGTTCTAGCTTAGCTCTCTATGCTTGCTTGAGAAAGAGGTATTAGAGTAGAATTAATGATTGATAGTGTAACACCCCGGAAACTAGTAGGCTAAACTAGATCTTGATGTGAGGGTTAGAGTCATGAATGTACCTCCCCGTACCTAAAAATATAGGGTTTCGTGTTAGAACGTCAAGGTATGACCCCCAAGGACCAACCATGGGTCCTTCAGGAAGACCCTAGAACTACCCAAAATAGTGCCACCCATGAGGCCATCCACACCCCGTGGATGGAACCACGCCCATAGGTGGGTAGCGTGGGTGAGCCCTCCATGAAATCTGCCTAAGGCAGTAACCACAGGCAAGACCCACGCATCGTGGATGGGTCCACTCCACGTGGTTGTCTTCGTAGGTCAAGGGCCCAAATGAAGACCTACAGACCACAACTCATGATTGACCAGAAGTCTATTGTCTCACATGGCCATCTAAAAACAACATCTGAAACATAAGTAAGGCTATGGCCCTTTACAATCGAAAAGTCTAACAATAGTCTTTTACATGAAAGAAATGGAAACATCAAGTACTTGTCCTCGATCTATGAGGGCATACCACTAAGTCTTGGAGATTCTCAAATCCAAGTCCTTGATCTAGAGAGAAAGCAACTCACTTGCAGGAACCTACACTTGTAGTAAAACATGGAGAAGAATGGGTTAGCACAATTAAGTACTAAGTATGATAGTCATTCAAAAACCATGCTTAAAACGGACATTTTATTTGAAAGTCATGCTTTCATGCCATTTTGATAAAACTTCATGAACATAAGCATAAGAGGCATAATATTAAAACATAACCAACATACAAGTCATTTCTCACAATAGAGACATAATAGACATATAACCAATTACCTTCACATTAAGCCTTCACCTCAAGTAACCCTCATGCTATACCTTGTGCAATGTCTGGATAGCGTCCCATACCACCATCCACACAAAAGTACCACATTAAAGTCACCAAAAGTGAACTTACCATTCAACATTTCCATCTTCATACAATACTCATACATAAGAGGCATAAACATTACATAAGTCATATCATCACATAAGGACCATCACCTAAGACAACTCTAAGTCAAACGTGTGCAATGTGCAAGTAGCATCCCATACTACTACTCACACTAAGTACTCATTTAAAGTCACCATAGGCAAGGCACATTCATATACAAAAAGTCATAACAAGGAAGTAACTCATAATACAATCCAAGTATAGCATGCATATTTACATTTAAGCATATAAGAGTCAGCATTCTTCATTTGCTTCATTTAGGACACATTCATACATTAGCCATTAAGACTTAGAGAACTCACTATGACCCTCTCAAAGCCTACTCGTGCAATGTATAGATGGCATCATATACTACCACCCACACTTCATAGAACTCATCAAGAAACCATAATGCACATCTCACATGATGGGAATAAGAGTTTAACCGACATAGACCATGTGAGCTTGTCATGGAATCCGGTGTCATATAACCCCGCACAGTAAAAAGGTGGTCTACTTGCCTAAGGTAAGACCGGTAATATTTAGTTTAAGTGGATCCACTAGCTAGGACCTATGTGGGCACATAATTTATGGGATAAGAATATGTTCATTGGAACCCTAGACTAACATTGGGAGAGTTTCCATCTTACCATATCCACTCGGTGCTTAGCCTACATTCCCATAAAGTATTTCATTCACATTACATTATTGTACTTGAGAGGAATGCCATAAGCCTATCTACCCAAAGTACATTATTACACATGAAAGAAATGTCATAAGCCTATCGATTCATGGTTCATTATTAGGATAGCTCATTTCAATCCTCATGAAAAGAACGACATAAGCCTATCGATTCATGGTTCATCATTACATTTCGTATACACATGAAAGGAATGCTATAAGCCTATTGATTCAAGAGTCGTCATTACATTAGATCATTTATGAAAGGAATGACATAAGCATATCGATTCATATTCATTAAGTCAAAGACACATTCATCAATACAAGAAAAAGGATGCCTTAAGCCAACCAATTCAAGATCCAACAATACATTGAAGAAACTCTTCACATTCTATCATCATCATTCATGAGTGTCAATTGAGAATAAGCCTTCAATCATAACACAATTGCATTTTAAACATAATCATCATACTATCATTGAATTCACATACATATCCTTCACATCATATATGAACCTTAACCTTCATACCTTGACTTTCAAGGCCATGGATCACATTCACCCACACACCTTAGATCAATACAATTAGGCAAGAGCAATAACATAATTTCAACATTCTATATCCATATACACATAAACAATTCACATACTTCATAATCAATCAATTCCCAATCACAAATCACAACATAGGAATTTGGGGAAAAACATGGGTTCTAGGAAGAAATCGTCTTAATTTATCTTTAAATCCACAATTCATTCATAAATCAATGCAATAAAGCCTTTGGAAAACGTTTAGAATCAAACCCATGCATATATTGAAATCTAGGGTTTTTGAGTAAACATTGGAGATTTGAAATCACTTTTGAAATTGGCTCCTTGAAAGAAACTAAGTCAAGGATGAAGAGCACCATACCTTTTATGGAATAAATCCACGAAAATTCCTTGAAAAACTTAAAGATTTGACCTTGGAAGCTTGAAGTCTTCACCTCCAATGGAGGTTTCTATAGAAAGAACTTTTGAGAAGAGAGGTGGGTTCTATTTTGTGATTTTGAATAATGAGTTGAAAAATAGAGTTTAATACTTTTAATACTCTTAAAATACTTTAATTAACCTAAAATAACCGTCCATGAACTAAACTAACCAAGGGAGGAATTTACCAAACCATTCTTGCCTTGGCCGACGGAACAGGTCCAAGAGTCGTAGTTGGACCTATGGGGCGTGGTCCCCCTCCGTAGGTCACCACACTTTTGGCAACCTTCAAGTTTCCTTGGGGTCTTGGCGGTTAGGCTAAGGGTCCTCCTTAAGGACCCCCTAGGGTGGTCCTTGGGAAGTTGTACCTTGACGTTTAACCCCTAAACCCCTCAACCATGGCTCGGGACAACATTATACACCCTCAAACCTCACACCAAACTCCAATACACACAAGTTAGGCTCTAGTTTCACTTATTCGTTTTACGGGTCGTTACAGAAGAAGAGGGTCAACCGTATATACATGATATCCTCGGAAATACATCAAAATTTTATGACCCATAGGGGACTAGCAAGTTCCATATACCGATACAAACGATCTCGACGTGTCTGTGCGGACAATCTCAACGCACTATCATAAAATCAAACAATTTTCGCACAGACGATCTCTACGTGCTCAAATTTTAATCTTAACATCTCACAATCCCCCGCACGGATGATCTCCACATGCCTAACTTATACTCAGTCTCATGTCAATGCATGTGCACAATATAATATCAATGAAAAGGGATGATGATGCATCTCAATCAATCAAATATCAATATGATATGTAATCACCTCAGCTATAACAAATTTACGGGTAAAAAAAAAACACAATCACAAAGAAGAAATCAACAATACATCAGCTAATGCACATGTGTTTTGGCATTCTTGGATTACAATCCACATTCTATAGTAATAAGCTTTCCCTTTATAACACCGGTACTCATACCAATGCCCGTCACACCATTGGTACGAGACCCCCATCTTTCTCCCTTACCCATGGTCTATTTCATTTTTAATCTTTAATTAGAAAAATGTCCTTCAACGAAGTCTGAAAGTCTTAACATACCTTGAATGCCAAACATGTGCCACGAATCCTTTAGATTTTTCTTTCCCTTTCGCAAAACTTCCGAACGTTCCCAATCTATCAAATATGAAATATTCTTAAATAAACGAGTCCGTAGACACCTATATTAGTATATGTCTAGCCTAGACCCAAACCTACACTAATCTATAATCAAGCTCCTAATTTTGGTGTCAACTGATATGTCAAACGCATATTTGTTAAATTTCAAGCTTAGAGTTAAGCCCCAAATATCATGAATCTAATGATATTCATATAATACAATACCACCAAATATTTGTTACCTATATCCACATATTAAAACTTCAAAGAGTAATAACTATATGAAAATTAAAAAATTTAAGCCAATAGCTACTCACTTGTAAACCTTACCCCACGAAATAAGATAAAGTAATAACTAATGGAACTATATACAGGTTCCATTTATGCAGACATCCTTGTCTGTCAATGATTAGGCCCACACTCACTCATTATATCCTAATTATTAAATTATCATTACCTAAATATTACCCTTACATTCAACTATCACAAGTCTTCAATTTATTCCTCCACTCGTGGCAGCATAATTAGAGAAAACAATTTCAATTCCTTGTCCACCCAATTTAAATACAACACCATATATTTCATGTACATAGAAAGCTATAGAATAATTAAGAATGTGCACTAATTGTTTGCTTACCTGAAGTTCGAAGTACAATTTTATTTTCTCTTCTTCTCACGTTCGTCTGCAAGGGAAGTTTTCTGCCACAATTCTTTTCCTTTTCCTTTTCCAAATAAAGTAATTAAGTATTTAAAGTAGCAAAACCCACTAACTTAATTTAATTTTATGGGCCAAGTGGTAAAGGGTATAGGATAGATTTTAGACTTGGCCCATTACTTTCTAATTAAATTAATTATTAAAAATTTTCTGACAATTAAATAAGCGTAGTTACCAAATTGTTCAAAATTTTCATCTAAAATTTTACGAGAAGAGTCAAAATAGTCCAAGTTCTCAAAATGACCTAACGGGTTATTACATGGGTCAAGTGGTATAAGGTATTAAATAAATATTAGACTTGACCCATTAACTATTAACAAAAAAAAAATTATTTAATATTACTCATCAATTAAATTACTCCAATAAACAATTAGTTCCATTATATCCATTTAGAACCTACTGAAAGAGTCTTTTACTGAATAAGAAGCTCTAGTTCCCAAAACAAACCCACGGGTCTTTACACTTGTAAATCACTAGGTAGTCATATAACACTTGTCCCAACTTTCAAGTCTGACTTAGCTTAAGCAATGCCCAAAGACTCTCATTTCTTTCTTTCTTGGTCAACAACTAAGCATTTATTTCTACTCACCTCCATTGATCTTAACTTTATACAGAGTTCCACTTCTTCCTTCAACAATTATTTTTGTTGATGTTTTTTTTGTCACATGTATGGAAGAGTTAAAAATTTGTTCCATCGCGTTGTTAGAAATTTCTTGCATTGATAAACCTCGCAATGTTAAATATATCAATCCATGTATGCAATTTTGAAAAATAATGTGAATAATATTAAATAAAAAAATTAAGTAAACAATTATAAAATGAATGATAAAGTATAAGTTCCTATGAATAGTGAATGTAAACTTTCTTATGATTACTACTGAAAGCTAGCTAGCAACTCTTAAAATCTATGTGTTACACCTCTTAAATATAATTTATCCTCCCTCCTCCAAAGTGCATTACTTAGTTATTATTGTATCGTTGGAGTTCTTACTTTCAATGTAATATAATATAAATAAATATTGATATAAAATATAGAATATATACTAAATTGGATGTTTTTAGTTAGAGTGTTATATTAATTTAACATTCATGTTAGGAAGTGATCAAGTTTCAGTGAACTTTGAAGTTGTCAACGTCTGTAAATCAAACTTGAGTTTTTATTAAGAAGAAAAGAATATAAACATAAAAAAATTATAGTTTAAAAATGTGAGGAAACTCCTCTATTTATAGTTAACAAAAGGTATTATGAGTATGCACATATTGTTTCTTATCATAAAAGTTACAACCTTTCGGAAAGGTCATAACTCATTGAAAAAGTCACAAGTCTTTGGAAAAGTCGTAACCATTCAACGTAAAATGGTGTCTTCTTTTAATATAATATAAACAAATAAATATAATATAAAATATAGAAAATATACTATATTGAGTGTTTTAAGAAGAACAAGAACAATGAAAAGCATTAAGAAATTGTAGTTCAAAAATTTGAGGAAACCCCTCTTTTTATAGCCAACAAAGGGTAGTGTATGAAAAATGCTTATTGTGCCTTATCAAAAAAAAAAGTCACAACCCTTAAAAAATGTCACAACTCATCGAAAATTCATAACTCTTTGGAAAGTCACAACCCTTCAAAAAAGTCACAACTCTTCGGAAAAGTCACAAACCTTGTAGAAAAGTCACAACACTTTGAAAATGTCACAACTCATCGTTTAATATAATATAAACAAATAAATATAATATAAAATATAGAAAATATACTATATTGAGTGTTTTAAGAAGAAGAAGAACAATGAAAAGCATTAAGAAATCGTAGTTCAAAAATTTGAGGAAACCCCTCTTTTTATAGCCAACAAAGGGTAGTGTATGAAAAATGTTTATTGTGCCTTATCAAAAAAAAAAAGTCACAACCCTTAAAAAATGTCACAACTCATTGAAAATTCATAACTCTTTGGAAAGTCACAATCCTTCAAAAAAGTCACAACTCTTCGGAAAAGTCACAACACTTTGAAAATGTCACAACTCATCGGAAAAGTTATAACTCTTTGGAAATTTCACAACCCTTAAATATAAAAATGTGTCCGCTTTTAATATAATATAATATAATATAAATAAATGGATGGATGGATGGATAGATAGGCAGGCAGGCAGACAAATAGAACGACAAACAGATAGAATTCTTTCTCTTTTTCCCTTCTATTTATTAAAAACAAAAGAACTCTTAATGTATTCTCTATTTCCCTTCTATTTATTAAAAACAAAATATTATTTCGAAAATCACGTCACTCATTCCCGCAAGTTATAAATTATCCACGAAAAAGGTTGTAAGCAGGGCTAAGCTATAGAAAGCAAGTAAAATTTACAAAATGACTAGAAGGATCGTTACATTAAACAAAGAAGATCTTCTACTCAACTTTCAATTCATTAGCAAAAAATAATAAGAGTTAAGAAAAAAAAAGAAAAAAATTATCAATAAAAGAAAAATAAAAAAACTCAACTTTGAAATGAATATAATACCACTCTCACCTGCCACATCATAGCCATGTAAGCGCCAACATGGCCATGTCACCACCACATCATTACTTTTATTTATTTCTTTTTGTTTATTCACCATGTTTTTCTTTAAAACTTTTTAAAATTAAGTTACACTAATTAAATAATTAAAAATACATTTTCTAAAATCAAAGACCCGTTTTTATTTCTCCTCCCCCTCACTTCTTTCTTCTTCATCATTTCTATCCCTTCACTGCTCTTTTTTCTACCTTTTCACAATTTATTTTTAAAAAAAATAGCTTTAGAGATGAACCATTACAATACAACATTATCTTCTTCGAATTCCTCCTCTCCCCTCCCTTTCCCCTCTTTGGATCTGCCTTGTGAGAATTAAAAAAATTAAAACGGATCACTCAAAAAATTCAAAAAAAAAATTAAATAACTCTAGAGAAGAACTACTACAATACCATTCTTTCTTCTTTGAATCCCTCCCCTCTTCCTCACCTCGAATTTGTCTTGTGGAAATTTTAAAATAAAACAGGTCACTCAAAATTTATGTAAATTGTTATATTTGTGAAATTGACGTCAATAAAAGATATTGGTGTTGGATTTTATGGATTACTAAAGGATTGGTAAAATGGAAGTAGTGAACAAAGTTGAAGATGAAGATGAAGGAAGCGGTGATGCTTCAGTGAAGAAGAAGCTATATTGGGGAAGACAACAAAATAAAGAAAAACCATAAAAAAAAATTCACATATTTTTAAAAAAGTTAATATATCAATAAAATAATATTTAAAATACTAATTATATATTGACCGATAGAAAATGACATGCGTATGATTTTATAAATTTAATTTTTTTTAATATCTTCACACACATTTAGGAGAGTGAGTCAACTCACTCTGTCACGTCACCCCTTAGGGTGTAATTTAATTAACTTGAAAGTTGTTAAGAGGTATTTAAACGCCTGTTTAGTTAAAATGCTAAAGTAAGTTTTGCTGCCAAGTTCAAAAGAGATATTGAAGAAAAAATACTAGTCTTAAAAACTTTTTCTACGAGAGACAAAAAATACTAGTCTTAAAGACTTTTTCTACGAGAGACAAAAAACCAAGATGACACACTTTGAGGACATCTAGTATAATTACGTATCTATTCAAGTTTTCATCACTAATATATGTACAATAAGTTATTGTACATCATCACTAGGGCTTGACATATTTCGGTTCAAATCGAAAAAATTGATCGAACTGAATTTTTTTAAATTTCAATTTCAATTTGATTGGTCGGTTTCGATTTAAAATATTGAAATTTTAGTTTTTTCGGTTTGATTTTCGAGTTTTTAACAATTTAATTTGGTTAAACCATAAAATCAAAATGTAATTTACTTACATGAACTCATGCATTGATCCCTGGACGCCTACATCCCACTCCCCAAATGGCTACTGCCCACAACCCATTAAAATTAACCCAATTTAAAATTAATCCAAAATTAAAATTGAATTCCCTAAGTCCTAACCATTAACCTCTCCACAATCCGCTCATCTTCGTTATCCATCATCGTTATCATGATTTATGCACACCATAGGTCGTCGCCATCGCTGTTGCTGTCGTCATGACTTGCACACACCACTTGTCGACCACTCTCGTCTCTCACATTCAGAGATAGAGACCTTGTATGCTTATTTGGAAATGTTTTAATTGAACGTGAGCGTATAACATCTAAATCTAAAGATGTATAACAAGTAATGAGGTCCTAAATTTTTAAAAACCATCTAATTATTGTGTATGTTCTATCAAAGATCAAATCACACCTTTGAAATTTTACAAGGAGGTTTATTTGTTCATAACAACATATCTAATGTAATTTCATAAACCGAAAAAAAAAAATCGAGCCAAAATTGCGAAAATCGAGCCAAATCGAACTTATTTCAATTTGGTTTTGATTTACATTTTCACCAAATCGAAAACCAAAAAACCGAACCGAATATCATAAACCGACCCGACCGAATGTCCAACCCTAATCATCACTATATTATTACTATTTATTTATTTTGGTGCATGTGTTAAAATATATGTAGAAAAAAATAAACAAATATTGAGTATATTATTTATTTATTAGTTCCATTTAGCAGGATTTAGTTTTTATTTGTTTTGTCAAACTCAAGTCATAAGAAGCGAAGATGAGCAGAAGTGTAACGGCTCATCACGCGTGCGTTTGAAATATTTCCTTTTGCCTCCATTCTTCCATCTCTTTGGATCATCTGTTACTCTCACTAGCATCAAGAAGATAAGCAATGGAGGTTTTGGGTGTCGTTTTCCTTTTCAAGAAGATTTGCAATGGGGTTTTTGGGTGTCGTTTTCCTTTTCAAGAAGATTTGCAATGGGGTTTTTGGGTGTCGTTTGCCTTTTAAAGAAGATAAGCAATGGAGCATTTGGGTGTCGTTTTCCTTTTCAAAAAGATTAGCAATGGAGGTTTTGGGTGTCGTTTTCCTTTTAAAGAAGATTAGCAATGGAGATTAACAATTCAGGTTTCACAATTTCCCCTTTTCCTTCTTGAATTGAGGGGTTATACATATGAAGTTTTGCTTTGCTCTTTGTTTTATTTCATTCTTATGATAACCTGATGTTTTTTTACCTTCACCCATTTTCCCTTTTCCTCTAATCCAAAATCTCGATTTTCTTGTTCTTTTGGGTGTCGTTCCTAACCCAGATGTTTTTTTTCCAACCTTAATTCAATTCGTCTGGAATCGCCATAGTTAATGATTGCTTATGACTTCAGATTCAATGTGTTGCTGGGTCTGATCTTGAATTGTGCTTCTGTGTTAAATCTTGAATCTTAAATTGTGTTCTTGGTTGAATCTTTAATTGTACAAAACTGAATTTCGTGATGCTGTACATTGAAATCATTTCAGAGTAATTCTCTTTCTCGGCAGGTTGAGCTCACAGAGAACTAATACTACTGCCAAAGAGGAGAGAAAAATTCAGATCCAATTGCAACTTTCACACACGATCTAGTAAGTCTGTTTCTCTTCCAGTGAAAATCTTTGTGATTGTTGCGAGCCCTTACAGTTTCTAGCATAATATCGTTATTATAGCATTCTGAAGTTCTCATTTTGACATCCTGTTAGCCGTATATTGGGAATTTCATTCCGATCCATGTTTATTATAGCTTTTCCTTCATTTTGGACTTCTTGTATTGAATTATATGTTAATCTTTGAGTACCTACAAAACAGAAAACTTGATTAGCAAAAAAAATCCACTAGCACGTTGCCCTCCTTAGTGTATGCTTGATTACCACATCTCTATGAGCCCTTAATCTGTTTATCATCTTAATTTCACAAGCCATGTTACATGGGACTTCCCATATTCCATCTAGTGTCTGTTTGACTGCGAAAGAATCAGTTTCAAGGATAACAGGCAGCAAATTGTTTTAAATACAAAAATTCCAGTCCACTTCTCAACGCCACTACTTCTACCTCTAAACTGGTAGCACTTTCCAAGCTTTTAGCTTCAGCAAATATAAACTCTCCTGCATCATTTCTAATGCAGAAAGCACTTGCACTAGGTCCCGGATTTCCTTTTGAAGCTCCATCTGAATTGCACTTATAGACACCTTCGTTAGGTAGTTTCCACTTCACCACTTTACAATCAATTAATCAGGTATAGGCTTCAAAGAATTTCACTATCAGAGGCAAATTATCAGGGGCATCTAGAGTGGAAGTAAGAAAAGAAAAATGAAAAGTAGTGTGGAATGTGCATGGGTTTGAAAAGTGGAGAAAGTTGGAAATGATGAGTTGTTGTGTAGTGTTCAAGGAGGGTGTAGTCACTTATATCTAAATGATATCCTAACCTTCTCTAAGCCTACATTACAATCTTAACAAAGTCCTTTGAGATTTCTAAGCAAATAAAGTTGGGTCAATGTTGATTGAAAATATGGGCAAGCCTATGGTGTGACATTTGTGTGCATGAGATGATTCTTCGTGAGTGTGAGTTTTGCATCTTTGTCCCTTGTCTTGTTTATATGTGTGTGTGGTTTTGGGACACTTCTTTCTTGTGAGGGCATGTAAGTTGAAAAAGTGGTGATTTTGAAAATTCCTAATTGAGTCAAGTGAGCATGTGAAAGTGTTAATGAGTTGAGTCATTTCTTGAGTTTGAGTTGTTGTCACTTGAATGATTCTTGGTTTTTGAAAATGTTTCATGAGAATGAGAAGATTTCTTTTGTGAAAATTTTGCATGTGGACTATTTGTTAGTACCAACCGAAGCCATTACCTTTGTGCTTCATCGAGAAAGGGAAATTAATTTGTGGTGTGTTTTGAAATAAGAGCCTTTGTGTTTTTGATTTTCTTTACTTGAGGACAAACAAAGTTTCTAAGTCGGGGGTGTTGATGAGTGGTGGATTCCCACTCATTTGAGGATCTTTTCGTAGTTATTTTGGCTTGCTTTAGTTTAGAATTAGTGCTTTTAATGTGGGTTTTTTTCATATTTGTAGGAAAATGAATGGAGAGTTGATTTAGGAGATATTTGAAGAAACCAAGTGAACTTGTGGCAAAAAGCGGTCAAGATTTCTGGCAGGGAAAGTACCCTTCGCGAACGCGCTTGAAGAAACCAAGTGAACTTTATCTACCTATTTGAATGTCTTCATTTAGGGGAAGAAGTTTGCTAAACCTGAACTCGAATCATGCATTGAGGAGTTTGAAGAAAAGTTGAATAAATTCGACATTGAGAGGAAGGAACAAGAACTTACTGCCAAAAATGCTCAAAGCCATCAACAGAAAGTGGAGAGCTCGGAGAGCATCACAGTGACTGTAAAAGAAGTAGAGGAAATTGGTGAATCTGAAATTACTAAAGGTTGTTTTCTCCAAGTCTATTGTATGTTCATTCAGTTATTGCCATTTCATGTTTCATTTACAAGGTTCTCATTTTGAAAAAATTTAAGGCAGAGGGAACTAGAACTTAATGCTTATCTCTTTAATTTATACGGGTCATTTGTTCTTTTATTCATCTAAATAATTTAAAAACAATGTATAGGAGGTAGTAGCTGTTAACAAAACATAACGTGGTAGTAACTTATATAAATAGTTGATCCTTCACTACAATTTTCTTTCAAAAATCCATATAAAATTTAAATGATGGTTTTTTTTTAGAATTTTACATTTAAGAGTAGATACTGATAAAAAAGCTGTAAAGTCAATTGGCCAAGAGAGTTGGAGATATATAAAGAGGCTCATCGCGCTTTTGAATATTTCCTTTTGCCTCCATTCTTCCAACTCTTTCAATCATCTGTTACTCTCCAGTAGCATCAAGAAGATTAGCAATGGAGCAGCAGCACAAGAATCAGAAGGTATTCAAGACCAAAATGATGAAATAGAGGAAGTTCAAGACGGCCCTTTCCCTGTTGACGGGTTATACATATAAAGTTTTACTTTGCTCTTTGTTTTATGTCATTCTTATGATAAGGTGATGCTTTTTACCTTCACCCATTTTCCCTTTTCCTCTAATCCATAATCTCGATTTTCTTGTTCTTTTGGGTGCCATTTCCTAACCCAGATGTTTTTTTTCCAACTTTAATTCAACTCGTCTGGAATCTTGGATTGGGGTAGCCATTCTTATGATAATTAATGATTGTTTATGACTTCAGATTCAATGTGTAGCTGGGTCTGATCTTGAATTGTGCTTCTATGTTAAATCTTGAATCTTAAATTGTGTTACGGGTTGAATCTTTAATTGAACAAAACTGAATTTCGTGACACTATAAATTTAAATCATTTCTAAGTAATTCCCTTTCTCGGCAGGTTGAGCTCACAGAGAATTAATACCACTGCCAAAGAGGAGAGAAAAATTTAGATCCAATTGCAACTTTCAGGCACGATCTAGTAAGTCTGTTTCTCTTCCAGTGAAAATCTTTGTGATTGTTTTGAGCCCTTACAGTTTCTGGCATAATATCGTTATTGTAGCATTCTGAAGTTCTCATTTTGACATCTTGTTAGCCTTATATTGGGAATTTGATTCCCGTCCATGTTTATCATAGTTGTTCCTTCATTTGGGACTTCTTGTATTGAATTATATGTTAATCTTTGAGTACCTACAAAACAGAAAACTTGATTAGCGAAAAACATCCACTAACATGTTTCCCTCCCTTAGTGTATGCTCGATTTCCACATCTCTATGATCCCTGAATCTGCTTATCATCTTGATTTCACAAGCCATGTTACATGGGACTTCCCATATTCCATCTTGTATCTGTTTGATTGTGAAAGAATCAGTTTCAAGGATAACAGGCAGCAAATTGTTTAAAATACAAAATTCCAGTCCACTTCTCAACGCCACTACTTCTGCCTCTAAACTGGTAGCACTTTCCAAGCTTTTAGCTTCAGCAAATATAAACTCTCCTGCATAATTTCTAATGCAGAAAGCACTTGCACTAGGTCTCGGATTTCCTTTTGAAGCTTCATCTGAATTGCACTTTAGACACCTTCGTTAGGTAGTTTCCACTTCACCACTTTATATTCAATTAATGGGGTATAGGCTTCAAAGAATTTAACTATCAGAGGCCAACTATCAGGGATGTTCCTCAACCAAGGATACCTTGTAATTGCCAAGTAGTGAAGGTTCCTATTTATCTCCATCATCATACCTTGCACAGACATCTTACCACCATGCCTTATCATATTCCTCCTCTTCCAAATTTGTCACATTATAAAAGTAGGGACAGCATTAGAAAGTGGTCCGAGTTTGACACAACATGTAGCATTCCACCATTTAAACATGGTGTCTTTCTGATGTGGGAAAGGGCCTCGCAAACCTGCTGCTGCTGCAAAAGTTTTCCACAAAGTGGTAGCTACTGGACAAGTAATAAAAAGATGCTCGTAGGATTCTTTGGCTAATGTTTCACAACAACAACACCTTACATCATCTACCAGGGCTATTCTTATTAGAAATTCCCCAATTGGGAGCTTCTTTTTCCATAACCTCCATATGAAAAAAGAGACTTTAAAAGGAATTCCTTTTTCCCACATGAACTTGAATTCTTCCTGTTACTTGTATTTCTCAAAATCTCCCAAGCACTATTAACATTGAATTTTCCTGAGCTATGTGCCATCCACCATAGCTTGTCCCATTCATTTGTATCCTCTCCACATCCAACTTTCTCAATAATGTGATTACACACCTCCTCCGGAAAAAGATGATTTAACAAATTGTCATTCCACCTTCGTTGTGACCCAACTGTTTCACACTAAGTTGCTCGTACTCGGGTCCGGGTATTTGATACAGGTGCGGATCTAGAGGTCGAATCCTTCATGATCTAATTTTTAAGATTCGGGGATATGGATCCATGTATGGATACAGGTGTGGGGATTCACCTAAATATAATTAAAATATCTAAAAATAGAGTTATAAAACCTAGTTATGAGATATTAGCAAAGGAGCATGATCAGATCCAACTCTAGCCAGATGATCCAATTCTACACATCCCATAAGGCCCAGAAAAGTTTGATTAAGAACAATCCTGTCCAGCCTTTTGAAAATACAAGCATCATCTATTCTCCCATTTCACCATGTAAAAGGGATACCTTTGAAATTAATATCAAAAAGATCACACGAATTAATGCAATAAGAAAATTCCTTATATTCAGTTGGATATACAGGAAGTCCTCCAATCTTCTCCTCATCATTCATAATCGCATTGAAATCCACGCCAACAAGCCAGGGAAGTCTCATGTTCTGACTCAAGAGGTAAATATCAATCAACAACTGGAATCTCTCAGTAGCTTCACACTTAGTATATACCGTAGTGGTAATTACTTAGGAAAGAAAGCTGAATAGTGAGTTGTTCCTCTGAATCTGCCAGTACTTCTACATGAATTACTCCTGTACAAAAACCCAATTTTTTCCATTTTGATTATAGTTTGCAAAATGCATGCCCAATCTCTTCTTATAACTTTGTATATGCCTAGTATACTGAAAAGGTTTCATCAATGCAATAATGGAAAAACCATTATGTCGGTGTAACATTTGCACTCTGTGAAAAGAATGTTGGGATTTCACAGATCTAATGTTTCAAAATAAAGCTTTTAGATTCATTAATACTTGATTTTCCACTCCTCCTAGGAAGTGTCCTTGTAGGTTTACTATCAACTTTGGCCTTGCACTTTTTACCTTTTGAGAATGCATGTGGAGATAAATCAGGATCCTTCACCAACTGATTGATATTTTGATGTCCCTCTCTTTCCTCTCTATCTTCTCTTTTTACATCTTTTTCTTGATTATTACTGTAACTTCTGTAACTTATGTGATACCTGTTAGCTGATGAGAAACAATTTCATGTAGTACTTGCACTGGAGAAGCTTGCTTTTGGGCCAATTCTAATTGTGCTTTTGTTGCTGGTACAATCTCCTTGTGTTGATCATTAGTCTTAATCAACAATTGTTTCTGGGACACAGGGGTACCTTGCAATCATATCAGAATCATCACCTACTACCCCAACACTAGTAAAATCCACTTGAAGTGATTCATGGAACTCTGCCAATGCTAGGGCCTCTTTCTCGACTTGCTCCGCATCTGCTACCGGGTTGTTATTCTCAAATATTGTCACTGCTGCAGCTTCATTATTCAGTATTTGATCTTGAGGACTACTCCTACTATTGATTTCATTATCTTGAGGACCTTGCATCTGTTGTGTTTTCTCTCTTCCTTCCCTACTATATCGAGGACTTGATTTGCCACTACCATGGTGTTGTTGATGATGTGTTTGTAGCATTGTGTTACCCATCTTGCTTGCATTTTCTTGCTGCCTTTGTGAGACTTGATGTGCGATTTGTTTTGTGCTGGATCCTTGATCAGAGTGTGACTTCTTTTCCTCCCGTTTTCTGATGGTTTGCTCCTCTGTAGCATTTATAAAAGGAAAGCTTAGGAGATTATGTGGTAGCAGTGCTTGGGATGAGGAGGACCTCACATTTCCTACCGGCTCGAGCTGAGAGTGATGCAGTTCAGGGAGTCCCCCGTATTCTCTTTTAATATTTTGACTGTGAGAACACAATCTCATTTTCAGTTGAGGGTGCCTCCCTTGTAGTCATTTTGTTGATTGTTTTTGCATACAGTGATTGTGCCCTTGTCGGGCATACTTTTCTTTCTTTGTTATAGATTGGTGTGCCCTTGTCGAGGTTTGATATTGAGGATGTTTATGTTGATATTGTGTTGGATTGGTCTATTTTAGTTTTTGATTTGTAGTTTGTAGCATCTTTGTTTTTGTTTTGATAATAAGATTTGTATTGACGATGCCCGATAATGGATAGAGAGTGATGACTTTCTTAAGTGTAAATTGTCGATTGCTTGTGAGTGTTTGATTGGCGTTGATTGTCGCAAATTTTGAGTAGCTGTTCCCGAATTGATGCATGAGGTTGCCTGATGATGGATTGGTTGACGACTTTCTTCAGGGCAAAATCGTCGTCTTTTTGGGAAGGTTTTGACTTGGTTGGTACTAAGAGCATAGTCATGTGAATAGTGTTGAGTATACCTCTCCATTTTTAAAA
Organism: Solanum acaule; assembly: GCA_036250505.1. Taxonomy (NCBI): domain Eukaryota; kingdom Viridiplantae; phylum Streptophyta; class Magnoliopsida; order Solanales; family Solanaceae; genus Solanum; species Solanum acaule. The sequence goes on from JAJOOR010004479.1 coordinate 24,049, forward strand.
GGTTGAGCATGTCATGAATGATTTTTTGACAACTCTTACAACTCTTTTTGTGACTTTTGATTCGTTAGCGGTTAAAATGTTCAATGCTACTTGTATTTTGAAAAGGAAGTAAGATTTTGAACCATCTTGATTGATTTGCAGGCCATGTGTGGTGAGTTGTTGAATAATGCCCTGTGTTTGCTTTTGTCACCTATAACTTGCCCGGTTGGTCTTGAAATGTTGGTCTTGATTGAGTTTGGTTGGAGAAATGATCTTAGGCTTTCTTTGATGTTCTTGAAGTCCACTTGGCCTAAAAATCCCACCTTTGTACTAAATATATCCTTAGTAGTCCCCTTTGAGCCTAATCCTTTTTATTGGCAACCACATTACAAGCCTTATCCTTTTTGAAAAAGTAACCCTCTTTTGAACCCTTCCCTCCTTGAACTTGAGGTTCTGAAAGTTGAGGCTAAAAGCCTAAGTTGGGGGTGTTATGGAAAATTCATTGAAGGGATGCTTACCACATGAGGGCTTGATATAAAAAAAAAAAAAAGAAAAAAAAAGAAGAGAGAAATTGAAGGATGGATGGAAAGTCTTAAAGAAAGAAAAAACTTTGAAAAAGAAAGAAATAAAATGAATAAATGAGGCTTGAATTCTCCAAAAGTTGAAAATGGTTGCATGTGGGGCATCTTGAGTGGAAGTAAGAAAAGAAAAATGAAAAGTAGTAAGGAATGTGCATGGGTTTGAAAAGTGGAGAAAGTTGGAAATGATGAGTTGTTGTGTAGTGTTCAAGGAGGGTGTAGTCACTTATACCTAAATGATATCCTAACCTTCCCTAAGCCTACATTACAAGCTTAACAAAGTCCTTTGAGATCTCTAAGCAAATGGAGTTGAGTCAATGTTGATTGAAAATATGGGCAAGCCTATGGTGTGACATTTGTGTGCATGAGATGATTCTTCGTGAGTGTGAGTGTAGCATCTTTGTCCCTTGTCTTGTTTATATGTGTGTGGTTTTGGGACACTTCTTTCTTGTGAGGGCATGTAAGTCGAAAAAGTGGTGATTTTGAAAATTCCTAATTGAGTCAAGTGAGCATGTGAAAGAGTTAATGAGTTGAGTCATTTCTTGAGTTTGAGTTGTTGTCACATAAATGATTCTTGGTTTTTGAAAATGTTTCATGAGAATGAGAGGGATTTCTTTTGTGAAAATTTTGCATGTGGACTATTTGATAGTACCAACTGAAGCCATTACCTTTGTGCTTAATTGAGAAAGGGAAATTGATTTGTGGTGTATTTTGAAAAAAGAGCCTTTGTGTTTTTGATTTTCTTTACTTGAGGACAAACAAAGTTTCTAATTCGGGGGTGTTGATGAGTGGTGGATTCCCACTCATTTTAGGCTCTTTTCGTAGTTATTTTGGCTTGCTTTAGTTTAGAATTTGTGCTTTTAATGTGGGTTTTTTTCATATTTGTAGGAAAATGAAATGGAGAGTTGATTTAGGAGATATTTGAAGAAACCAAGTGAACTTGAGGCAAAAAGAGGTCAAGAGCTGAAAATGCAATTTCTGGCAGGGAAAGTACCCTTCGCGAACGCGCTTGAAGAAACCCAGTGAACTTTATCTGCCTATTTGAATGTCTTCATTTAGGGGAAGAAGTTTGCTAAACCTGAACTCGAATCATGCATTGAGGAGTTTGAAGAAAAGTTGAATAAATTCGACATTGAGAGGAAAGGAACAAGAACTTACTGCCAAAAATGCTCAAAGCCATCAACAAAAAGTGGAGAGCATCACAGTGACTGTAAAAGAAGAAGAGGAAATTGGTGAATCTGAAATTACTAAAGGTAGTTTTCTCTAAGTCTATTGTCTGTTCATTTAGTTGTTACTATTTCATGTTTCATTTACAAGGTTCTCATTTTGAAAAAATTTAAGGCGGAGGGAACTAGAGCTTAATGCTTATCTCTTTAATTTATACAAGTCATTTGTGCTTTTATTCATCCAAATAATTTAAAATCAATGTAGAGGAGGTAGTAGCTGTAAACAAAACATAACGTGGTAGTAACTTATATAAATAGTTGATCCTTCACTACTACTTTTCTTTCAAAAATCCATATAAAATTTAAATGATGGGTTTTATTTAGAATTTTACATTTAAGAGTAGATACTGATAAAAAAGCTCTAAAGTCATTTTGGCGAGAGAGTTGGAGATATATAAAGAGGCTCATCGCGCTTTTGAATATTTCCTTTTGCCTCCATTCTTCCGTCTCTTCCAATCATCTGTTACTCTCAGTAGCATCAAGAAGATTAGCAATGGAGCAACAGCACAAGAATCAGAAGGTATGCAAGACCAAAATGATGAAATCGAGGATGTTCAAGACGGCCCTTTCCCTGTTGAGCAACTTCAGGTTTCACAATTTCCCTTTTCCTTCTTGAATTGTGGGGTTATACATATAAAGTTTTGCTTTTCTCTTTGTTTTATGTCATTCTTATGATAAGCTGATGCTTTTTACCATCACCCATTTCCCCTTTTCCTCTTTTCCATAATCTCGATTTTCTTGTTCTTTTGGGTGTCATTTCCTAACCCAGATGTTTTTTTTCCAATTTTAATTCAACTCCTCTGGAATCTTGGATTGGGGTAGCCATTCTTATGATAATTAATGATTGTTTATGACTTCAGAATCAATGTGTAGCTGGGTCTGATCTTGAATTGTGCTTCTGTGTTAAATCTTGAATCTTAAATTGTGTTCTGGGTTGAATCTTTAATTGTACAAAACTGAATTTCGTGACGCTGTAAATTGAAATCATTTCTAAGTCCCTTTCCCGGTAGGTTGAACTCACAGATAACTAATAACACTGCCAAAGAGGAGAGAAAAATTCAGATCCAATTGCAACTTTCACACACGATCTAGTAAGTTTCTCTTCCACTGAAAATCTTTGTGATTGTTGTGAGCCCATACAGTTTCTGGCATAATATCGTTATTGTAGCATTCTGAAATTCTCATTTTGACATCTTGTTAGCCTTATATTGGGAATTTGATTCCGATCCATGTTTATTATAGTTGTTCCTTCATTTGGGACTTCTTGTATTGAATTATATGTTAATCTTTGAGTACCTACAAAACAGAAAACTTGATTAGCAAAAAAAATTCACTACCATGTTTCCCTCCCTTAGTGTCTGCTCGATTTCCACATCTCTATGATACCTTAATCTGCATTTCATCTTGATTTCACAAGCCATGATACATGGGACTTCCCATATTCCATCTAGTATCTGTTTGATTGTGAAAGAATCAGTTTCAAGGATAACAGGCAGCAAATTGTTTAAAATACAAAATTCCAGTCCACTTCTCAACGCCACTACTTCTGCCTCTAAACTGGTAGCACTTTCCAAGCTTTTAGCATCAGCAAATATAAACTCTCCTGCATAATTTCTAATGCAGAAAGCACTTGCTCTAGGTCCCGGATTTCCTTTTGAAGCTTCATCTGAATTGCACTTATACACACCTTCGTTAGGTAGTTTCCACTTCACCACTTTACATTCAATTAATGGGGTATAGGCTTCAAAGAATTTAACTATCAGAGGCCAACTATCAAGGATGTTCCTCAACCAAGGATACCTTGTAATTGCCAAGTAGTGAAGGTTCCTATTTATCTCCATCATCATACCTTGCACAGATATCTTACCACCATGCCTTATCTTTTTCCTCCTCTTCCAAATTTGTCACATTATTAAAAGTAGGGACAGCTTTAAAAAGTCCTCTGAGTTTGACAGAACATGTAGCATTCCACCATTTAAACATGGTGTCTTTCGGATGTGGGAAAGGGCCTCGCAAACCTGCTGCTGCTGCAAAAGTTTTCCACAAAGTGGTAGCTACTGGACAAGTAATAAACAGATGCTCGTAGGATTTTTTGGCTAATGTTTTACAACAACACCACTTTACATCATCTACCAGGGCTATTCGTATTAGAAATTCCCAATTGGGAGCTTCTTTTTCCATAACCTCCATATGAAAAAAGAGACTTTACAAGGAATTCCTTTTTCCCAACTGAACTTGAATTCTTCCTCTTACTTGCATTTCTCAAAATCTCCCAAGCACTATTAACATTGAATTTTCCTGAGCTATGTGCCATCCACCATAGCTTGTCTCACTCATCTGTATCTTCTCCACATCCAACTTTATAAATAATGTGATTACATATCTCCTCCGGAAAAAGATGATTTAGCAAATTGTCATTCCACCTTCGTTGTGACCTCAACTAATTCACACTAAGTTGCTCGGACTCGGGTGCGGGTGTCTGATACGGGTTCGGATCTAGTGGTCGGATCCTTCATGATCAAATTTTTAAGATTCGGGGATATGGATCCATGTATGGATACGGTGTGGGGATTCACCTAAATATAATTAAAATATCTAAAAAATGAGTTATAAAACTTAATTATGAGATATTAGCAAAGGGGAATAATCAGATCCAACTCTAGCCTGATGATCCAATTCTACACATCCCAAAAGGCCCAGAAAAGCTTGATTAAGAACAAGCCTGTCCTGCTATTGATTTCATTACCTTGAGGACCTTGCATCTGTTGTGGTTTCTTTCTTCGTTCCCCACTATATCGAGGACTTGATTTTCCACTGCCATGGTGTTGTTGATGATGTGTTTGTAGCATTGTGTTACCCATCTTGCTTGTATTTTCTTGCTGCCTTTGTGAGACTTGATGTGCTATTTGTTTTGTGCTGGATCCGAGTGTGACTTCTTTTCCTCCCGTTTTTTGATGGTTTGCTCCTCTGTCGCATTTATAAAGGGAAAGCTGAGGAGCTTATGTGGTAGCAGTGCTTCGGATGAGGAGGACCTCACATTTCCTACCGGCTCGAGCTGAGAGTGATGCAATTCAGGGAGTCCCTCGTATTCTCTTTTGATAATTTGATTGTGAGGACACCATCTCATTTTCAGTTGGGGGTGCCTCCCTTGTAGTCATTTTGTTGATTGATTTTGCATACAATGATTGTGCCCTTGTCGGGCATACTTTTCTTTCTTTGTTATGGATTGGTGTGCCCTTGTCGGGATTTGATATTGTGGATGTTTCTGTGGATATTGTGTTGAATTGGTCTATTTTAGTTTTTGATTTGTAGTTTGTATAATCTTTGTTTTTCTTTTGATAATAAGATTTGGATTGACGATGCCCGATGATGGATAGAGAGTGATGACTTTCTTAATGGTAAATTGTCGATTGCTTGTGCGTGTTTGATTGGCGTTGATTGTGGCGAATTTTGAGTAGTTGTTCCCGAATAGATGCATGATTGTTGACGGCTTTCTTAAGGGCAAAATCATCGTCTTTTTGGGAAGGTTTTGACTTGGTTGGTACTAAGAGCATAGTCTTGCATGTGAATAGCGTTGAGCATACCTCTCAATTTTTAAAAGGTTGATCATGTTACGAATGATTTTGTGACAACTCTTACCACTCTTTTTGTGACTTTTGATTAGTTAGCGATTAAAATGTTCAATACTACTTGTATTTTTAAAAGGAAGTAAGATTTTGAACCATCTTGATTGATTTGCAGGCCATGTGTGGTGAGTTGTTGAATAATGCCTTGTGTTTGCTTTTGTTACCTAGAACTTGCCCGGTTGGTCTTGAAATGTTGGTCTTGATTGAGTTTGGTTGGAGAAATGATCTTTGGTTTTCTTTGATGTTCTTGAGTACAACACTTGGCCTAAAAATCCCACCTTTGTACAAAATAACTTTAGTTGTCCCCTTTGAGCCTAATACTTTTTATTGGCAACCACATTACAAGCCTTAGCCTTTTTGAAAAAGTAACCCTCTTTTGAACCCTTCCCTCCTTGAACTTGAGGTTTTGAAAGTTGAGGCTAAAAGCCTAAGTTGGGGGTGTTATGGGAAATTCATTGAAGGAATGCTTACCACACGAGGGCTTGATATAAAAAAAGAAAAAAAGAAAAAAAAAGAAGAGAAATTGAAGGATGGATGGGAAGTCTTAAAGAAAGAAAAAACTTTGAAAAAGAAAGAAAGAAAATGAATAAATGAGGCTTGAATTTTCGAAAAGTTGAAAATGGTTGCATGTGGGGCATCAAGGGTGGAAATAAGAAAAGAAAAATGAAAAAGTAGTGTGGAATGTGCATGGTGAAGAGAAGTGGAGAAAGTTTGAAACGATGAGTTGCTGTGTAGTGTTCAAGGAGGGTGTAGTCACTTATACTTAAATGATATCCTAACCTTCCCTAAGCTTACATTACAAGCTTAACAAAGTCCTTTGAGATTTCTAAGCAAATGGAGTTGAGTCAATGTTGATTGAAAATATGGGCAAGCCTATGGTGTGACATTTGTGTGCATGAGATGATTCTTTGTGAGTGTGAGTGTTGCATCTTTGTCCCTTGTCTTGTTTATATGTGTGTGGGGTTTTGGGACACTTCTTTTTGTGAGGGCATGTAAGTTGAAAAGGTGGTGATTTTGAAAATTCCTAATTGAGTCAAGTGAGCATGTGAAAGAGTTAATGAATTGAGTCATTTCTTGAGTTTGAGTTGTTGTCACATAAATGATTCTTGGTTTTTGAAAATGTTTCATGAGAATGAGAGGGATTTCTTTTGTGAAAATTTTGCATGTGGACTATTTGTTAGTACCAACCGAAGCCATTACCTTTGTGGTTAATTGAGAAAGGGAAATAGATTTGTGGTGTGTTTTGAAATAAGAGCCTCTTGTGTTTTTGATTTTCTTTACTTGAGGACAAACAAAGTTTCTAAGTCGGGGGTGTTGATGAGTGGTGGATTTCCACTCATTTGAGGCACTTTTTGTAATTATTTTTGCTTGCTTTAGTTTAGAATTTGTGCTTTTAATGTGGTTTTTTTCATATTTGCAGGAAAATTAAATGGAGAGTTGATTTAGGAGATATTTGAAGAAACCAAGTGAACTTGAGGCAAAAAGAGGTCAAGAGCTGAAAATACAATTTCTGGCAGGGAAAGTACCTTTCACGAATGCGCTTGACGAAACCAAGTGAACTTTATCTGCCTATTTGATTGTCTTCATTTAGGGGAACAAGTTTGCTAAACCTGAACTCGAATCATGCATTGAGGAGTTTGAAGAAAAGTTGAATAAATTCGACATTGAGAGGAAGGAATAAGAACTTACTGCCAAAAATGCTCAAAGCCATCAACAGAAAGTGGAGAGCATCACAGTGACTGAAAAAGAAGAAGAGGAAATCGGTGAATCTGAAATTACTAAAGGTAGTTTTCTCCAAGTCTATTGCCTATTTATGTAGTTATTACTATTTCATGTTTCATTTACAAAGTTTTCATTTTGAAAATATTTTTGGCGGAGGGAACTAGAGCTTCATGCTTGTCTCTTTAATTTATACAAGTCATTTGTGCTTTTATTCATCCAAATAATTTAAAAACAATGTAGAGGAGGTAGTAGCTGTTAACAAGTTATTACGTGGTAGTAACTTATATAAATAGTTGATCCTTCACTACAACTTTTTCTTTCAAAAATCCATATAAAATTTAAATGATGGGTTTTTTCAGAATTGTACATTTATGAGTAGATATTGATAAAAACAGCTCTAAAGTTATTTTGCTGAGAGAGCTGGAGATATATAAAGAGGCTAGTGGTGAAACTGACTGATAAAACTTTCAAAGTCAATGTGCAAATTGTATAGACAAAATGAGTGAAGCCAACATGAAGCAGGATTGTTGCATCTGCTCTGTTTCATATGATCTATAATGGAAAGGAGTGGGCTTAGTTCCTGATTTGGTTATCTTGAATTTTCTGTAACTTCATTTTCTTAGTCATGTAACAGATTCTGAAGTCACTGATCCATCAATGGAAGTGCAAACAGAATGTTCACCTTTGGAACCACCATGTGCTGAGTCGGAAGCAAATTCTCATGCTTCCAGTGAGGTTACTGATTCAGTAATTGATGAAAATAAAGTTCAATCCTATATAAATCACATCAGAGGTTCCTTACAACATCCTATATCCTATATCCTATATAAACACTAACAATTGTACATTTGCAGGTTTCCACTAGATCCAGAGCTAACAACAGCAGTAAAAGTGATCAAAATCTCGATACTTCAAATTCCACTACATCCAGAGCTAAGAACAGCAGCAAAAGTGATCAAAATCTTGATACTTCCAATTCCACTAGAAGAATAACCAGGTTCTGGCGAAGGTCCTAGACCAGCCTCTTAGAATTAAACGTTTCCTTGCATTTTCAATTACATCGGGGCAGTTGACTTTCCTTTCAACTGCATTGTATGCTAACTTTTTTTATGGTCAATGGTCCTCTGAGCCTAATCATGCTGTGGATCATTTTCCTGAAAAATGTAAGATTCAGTTCTTGATTGAGTTCCAGTACACTCTGAGGCAATTCCTTGGATCATATGGGATTCAATTCTCCATATTTTATGAATTTCTTTTGTTCCACATTTGATTTTGGTCTTTCTACAAAGTTATTTTTGTTCGTGATTTCAACTTGTTTGATATTGAGACATAGCAGTTGTTACTTCTCGGTCTAACTTGGACTAATCCCTTAGCAGGCAAGAAATTCCTACTAACCAGACAGAAAGTAAGTTTCCACTCACTACCAAAGCGCTGTCGCACCTCTACTATTTTCGGCGTAACAAGGTTTTAGTCTTTACGAGGGCACCCCCTAGCCAGATTCAATCCCAAGGGTCAATCAAGCCTTTGAAACTAGTGAAAATAGTCGTCACAGTCTGAGTTCCTGCTTTCAACGAGACTTTCTTAGCTTCTCTTTTCTTTGTCCAATTCCGTCTTACCAAACAAGACCGACTTCTTACCAACCCGCGAAGGGTTGTGAGGCTGGACCAGGTATCTCAAATCTTTCCATTGGAGAACCAAACCAGGACTAGGTTTCGGAGGGACGATCAAGAAAGTGTTGAGACCCAAGGAACTGTTGACTATTGATGATGCCAGTGTACTCCCCCACATGCAGGACATGAAGGTGTATATGACCCCCATGCTATTTATTCTGAAGGTTAGGAGTATGTTTCTCAAAATTGGAAGTGAGTTTATTGAGGTCATGAGGGGTGGATGTGGGAAGTTTTTCAGACTGATGACTATTATCATGATCCTTGGTATTTTCATTGTTTTTGGGCTTATTTGAGGGAGGTATATCAGAAGTGTTAGTCCCTTGATCACTATTCTGCATATATGAAGTTAGTTGTTCACAATTTTGCTCACTTGCAATGACTTGCATTTGAGTATCAACTACACCTATTGAGTTAAAAGCATAGGACTTGAAGAAGTGTTAGAATACTTACCTTTGATTCCTTCGTTGCTGGGCATTTGTTGAACAGGGGTGGAGGGCAACTTCCTTTCGTTGATTCCAGCCTTGTTCTTCATTGTTCTCCTCAGTGTTCTTACCATGTTGACTCCATCGAGGTACTTCTTCATCTGCAAGATCACGTTTAGCTGCTCTAAAGGAAAAATTCGAGGAGCTTTGAGCTTCCTCAATTTGTTCTCTATTAGAATTCCTCTTTTGATCATTCAGCTGTCTCATATCCCCTTGTTTGATATGTAGAATGCATCCACACTTGAGATTTTAGAGGTGGGGTGGTGTATCTCCCTTTCCTGATAATTTTGATGTTGGGTTTGAAACTCTTGCCTCACCGGAGCTGCGGTATCTTCAACAGAAATTCCAGCAGAAATGGTAGTGTGTCTCCTTCAGAGATAATTTTTTAGAGAGTTTTTTTAGAGAGAAAAAATTCAAGAAATGATGAAGCAATGGGATTCCTCAACAGATTCTAATCACAAACCCAAGTAGCCGCGCTCTCAACGATCACACATGACTATGAATCACTCAAATTGGATCTCGGATGAGGGAGAAATCACACTTTGAAAATAAGAAATGAGGCTGCAAATTAGCTATATAAATAGCCGAGATCTAGTTGCTAAAAGTTCAATTCTAATCGCTAAAAGTTTGATTTCTGGTCGCTAAAAGCCTGCACCAGATACCAGCACTTCAGCTAGTTTGCTTAAACTCCGAATTCTCCAATTGGGTGCTCCGAATTCGTTCGGAAGCCTGTGCATGCAAACGAGATATGCAACCCTACCAAATTTGATATTCCGGACTCAACGGAACAGTCCAAATTCCCATACGAGGTCATCTCGGCAAGAAGTGGGTCCCACACCCAAACTCCATTTTAAGCCAAAATCAACAAGGGGGCTCGGAATTTGCCCGGAAGCCTCAGGATCCAAACGAAGGGATGCTCTTGACCAAATTAAACATTTCGGAGCTAACCGCAATGACGGAATTCTCATCCGAGCTCGTTTACTCAAAATGTTGACTAAAGTCAAACTTAAGCCTTAACTTGAAAGTTAAAACACCTAATTGCACAGACTCGCACTGAAAGCTTCGGAAGTCATGCCGACCATGCTACTAAACTAAAATGACCCTTTCAGAGCTGATAGAATCGTCATAATTGGATTTTGAGGTCATCTTCTTGAATTTTGATCAAAACTGACCGTTCAAGGTTCAAAAGCTCCAAAACACTAAAACTCAGATAAAAACTTAACGAACGACCAGGTGACCGAACTATCAGTCCCAGCAAGTCATAAATGACTTGGGATCGCTACAGGAATGCTCTAAACGACAAACATGAGTCGTAAACAACTGAAATGACCTAAAGGTCATTACAACATCCACTACGAAAAAGGACTTTTGTCCACGAAAGTAAGAGTCAAGAAGCACTTGAAGGCTCAAAAAAGCCAGGAAACTACTCCCGCATATCATGCTCGGTCTCCCAAGTAGCCTCCTCAACTAGACGATGCCTCCAACGGACCTTAACCATAGGAATGGCTCTCAAGCGCAAGTGTCACACATCTCTGGCAAGAATGGCAATTGGCTCCTCCAGGAAGATCAAGCGATCATCCAACTGTATTGCATCATACTGAAGCACATGAGACTCTTCGTGAACATACTGGCGCAACATCGACACATGAAAAACTGGGTGGATAGCTAAGAAGATCGGAGGCATAGCTAACTCATAGGAAACTTCTCCAACAGTCTGAAGGATCTCAAAAGGCCCAATATACATAGGGATAAGCTTTCCTCACCTCCCAAATCTCATCACGCCTTTCATGGGCAACACACGGAGGAACACTCTATCACCAACATAGAATCTCTAAGGAGGCCGCCTGCGATCCGCATAACTCTTGTGCCTACTCTGAGCTGCCCGAAGTCTATCCCAAATCACCCTCACCTGCTCCAAAGCCTCCCGAATCAAGTCTGTGCCACATGGTCTAGGTTGGGTTGTCTAAAACTAACCAACTGGAGAGCGAAAACTCCTACCATATAAGACCTCAAACGGGTTCATCTGAATGCTAGAATGGTAGTTGTTGTTGTACGCAAACTCCGCCAAAGGCAAGAACTGGTCCCACTGACCTCCAAACTCTAAGACACAAACCAGCAATATGTCTTCAAGGACCTAGATAGTACGCTCCAACTAACCATCAGTCTGTTGGTGAAAAGTTGTATTAAGGTCAACACAAGTGCCTAACTCATCATGAAAAGTCCTCCAAAAGCTAGAAGTGAACTGAGCACCCCTATCTGATATAATAAAGACTCAAACTATCACATTGATTGGACGTTGAACTGTGGTAGCGGGGGCACTAAGGTCGTTCCTAGGGTCAACCATAAGGTTCTCATGCAGAACACGAGACAAATCCCTCCCCTTTGGATCCCCTTCCTTCAGGTTAGTGATGTTCTCCTTCAATCCCCCATCTTCACCTCCCAAAACTTCAGAATCAGTTAATACAACAAAAGCATTACTATGGGAGTGTTGGGGTTGTTGGAGCATTGAGTCAATACCTGGTCCTTGCAATGCTTGATTTGCTGTTGATTAAGGGGTTGGAGTTGGGGGAGCATTGACTCAATACCTGATTGTGGAACGTTGTGAGTTTGCAGGTCATTATCTTGCTAATATCTTGGAGAAATAGGTTTATCAACCTTGTTCTGTTGATCATTTTTGGACTTGATTTTTAATTTTTTTCCCCTTTGAGTTTGCCAGTCCTCAATTTGTTGTTCTTCATATTTTTATTCAATTGCTGCTGGTTGTCCTTGGCACCTTCATTACTAGTAGAGGCTAGATTAGCATTAATTGAGTATCATTTAGATTAGGAGATACCTGATTAGTGGTTGGATCAGCTCTTTTGTTTTTAGTCTTGTTTTCAGCTTCAGCTTCCTTTCTCCTCTTATTGTCTTCATCCCCTAGCTTGATTTTGCACACATGGAACAGGTGGCCTTAATGTTTTGCAATAGGAACAACAATCAGGGTGCCCTCATATTGAATAGCTTGCCATTTACCAATAGTGAAGTCCTCTTCATCAAATCCCATCCAAACATTGGGGGGGGGGGGGGGGGGGGGGGG
>JAJOOR010004480.1:0-39343 GCA_036250505.1 Solanum acaule
ATTAAACCACAACCACTAGGTGAAATCACCATTAAACTACATCTAGCCTATCAGCAAGCAAGACCCAACAATAATATCAACACATATTTGCTAAATCAAACCCCTAGAATGGGGGTTTTTAGCCACACATCAAGAAATAACAAAATACACCTAAAATGATAGTAAAATCAAGTGGGTATAAGAAATTAAACCTTGATTTAAGCAAAGGAAGAAGAATGGAGAAGACCCACTTCCAACTTGGGGAACATGAAATCCTTCTTTCTTCAAGTCTCCCAAAAAACTCTCTCAACACTTGAGAGAAGAAATACCCAAAAAGTACTATTCTATTGTGAAAAATTATAATAATGTTCGACTCTCTAAAATTAATAAAAATTTTAGTATTTATATACGTCAAAAAATATTGTTGGCGGATCATTCAGTGAGGTTAGTCATAATCGCTGATGAACTCGGCGATTCTCTCTTTAGTGTAATTCGTCGCCGTCTTGCACTAGCCTTTAGCATCGTCATGCTCTGTGTCATTGGGCGACATAGTACTGCTTTGCGGATCTATTCGGCGGAACGCCGACTGTTTTTTTCATCGCCTTTTTGATCCTACTCCTTCAGGGCTTCGCGTACTGGAACAAAAGGCAGAGTGCATCCCTTCGGCGAATCGCCAAGTTAGCTTGGCGATGCTCAGGGTTCAGCTTCTTCGTTCTTTTCAGCCTTTTTGTTCCTTTTTGTGCCTAAGTGTCCATGCTTCCACTAAAACTTCAAATACCTGAAACTTAAGAGTTTTCATCAGCTATTGAGACAAAAATAATCATTTGAGGACACTATTTCTATCAAAATAAAGCCCTAAATGAGTCCAATTTGTGGACTCATCAACACCCCCAGCTTAAACTTTTGCTTATCCTCAAGCATACTCAAGTTCAGTCGTTCAACAAGGTGTCTCAAATAGTGCTACACCAAGACTAAATCACGAACATACACAACAAGACTCAAATTATTTATTCAAAAATCAACTGTGTACTCAAAGATTCAAGTTGTGACACACCATTACCAAAGATTCTCATGCTCGCAATACTTGCTACTTGTGCAAGTTCAAGCTCAACAAAAAGTATCTTAATTCCCTTACACAAAAAATGATTCCATACTCACACCTATAGGTTAATCAATTTAAGATGAGCAATCAGATGTAACGCTCACACTCAAAAAGAGGAACAAATGCATGTTTTCACCCATAGGTTTACCCTTATTTTCCAATCGACTTTTGAATAGGCTTACTCAAGATCAAAAAGGTCTTTGCAAGGCTTGTAATGGGGCTGAGTGCAAAGGTATGGTCATTTAGGCTCAGAGACTTCTTCATCCTCGTGAGGTGTGGTGTTCTCAAAACGTTCTTTACCTTTTTCTTATCACTTTTTTTTTCTTCTAATGCTTCTAAGTCATCCTCTTATTCACTCTCCATGTATTGCTTGGAAACCCAATTCCTGCTGCACTTTTATTCTACAAAAATTAAAATTAAACTGTTTTTTAGGGTTTCCATTCTGTTCTGCATTACCATGGGATTGAGGGAGACTTTTCTTGCACTTCTTGACTTCTCCTTCTCCTTTTCACCACACCCCCAACTTAGGCCAAAAGCCTAAGTTGGCTAATCACTAAATCACAAATTAAGAGGATTATAGGTAGTGGGTCAAGTAAGGTCTAGGGTTCATCAAGGTTGTTCCAAAGAAAGGTAAGACTCAAGGGGTGTTCAAAAGAGTTTCACACACTCACGGGTAGGCCACAAAAGAGGTATATGTCAAATTTGGCTCACACTCTTTAAAGTTGCCTAAGATCATATCAAGAGGACACCTTTCTAAATCAATCAGACTAACAGGGCAAATTCTGGGTTTATCCATGCATGGTTCAAAGTAAGCTAATCACACAAGGCATTGATACTTAAGTCAAATAAAAGTACACACTTTTGCTAGTGTGCAACAGTCATTACAAGAGAATCAATTCGATAAATGGCTAATCACAACGAGATGCAAAAAGTTCACATATTTTCTATGCAACTTCATTTGGCCTCATCGTAGCCGTACATTCATGTTCGTTCAATTGGTAGCACTATTCAAGTCATTAGTATTGATCGATACTGAGACTTAAATTTTGCAAAAAAAATAGCCATTTTCAACACATGAGAGGTGGCAAAACTGTGTGAAAAATTCAAAATTTTTTGGAAATGGTCAAAAGCGTTTTGTAATTTAAAACAAAGAAGAGCCATGAGCTAAAACATCGACAAAAAATAGTTTTAAAAACACAATTAAAAACAGACAACCCAAATGTACACCAAAACATAAGTGTCCGAAACAAGCACACAAAAGGTGAGCCTCACCCCACCACAAATAAGAGCGTTTGTCCTCAAATGCAAATGAAAGTATCAAAAGTAAAAAAAAATATATAATGAGACATAGAGGGGGTGAAGAAAGGTCATGTCTATGCAGTCTCTCTTTCTGTCGAGGTGTCAGTGGCTGATGGAGCAGTCTGTATGTGGGCATCAGTGCCCGGAGTAGTCTCAGACTGAATAGCAATGCCAGATCCGCTAGGAGCGGCTGTGGACATCTCAGCCGGCAATATCTGGATCACCGGCTGCACAACTGTCTCAATAAGATCTGGCAAGTCTCTGAATATGCCCTCATCTCTGCTCTTCAGTGTCTTATCAGCATCTATTGATATCAACTCCTCATCGGTCTCTGCATCCGACACTACATTTGTTGCGCTATCCCACCTGCACATCGCCGGTGATCTCGGGAGCATCCTTATCATCTACCCTCTCTATTAGCGAAATGAAGTCAATAGACTTAAGGTAGTCTACGTCCTTCCTCAAACTCGCAATTTTGGCTTTTAAAGCTGCCAACTCAGAGGCCTCCCCATGTATGCTCTCGCAAGCAATGACTCTCACTATCAGGGCATCAATAGTGGTCTGAAGTGGGGTAAGTACTGCTAGTATGGCCCTATTGATCATCCCTAGGATGGACCTCTCTATGCGGGTAGCTCTCACATCAGTTGAATAGGCCAACTGCCCCATCTTCAATATTATGGCCCGAGTGATCCTGGTAGGCTGGGAGGAAGAGGATGTACCTGGAGTATGTGAAGGAGAAGAAGGAGCGGGTATACCTGAAGGATCCGAAGCCGGAGAAGATGAGGGTGCCTCTGCTGGCATTGAGTCAACATCAACCTCGGGAAAAGTATCTGCTAGGGCTGCTCTCCTCCTATCAACCTCTTCTCGTGTGAACTTGACCTCTATATGCCGGATATCGGTGGAAGAAGACGAGGTGACCTCTATATCGCTGGCAGGATCTCAGGGTACTCTAGCGTGCCGACATAACTCGGTGATCTAAACAGGAAAAGGCAGAGATATCTGCGTTTGTTTGGCTCTCATAGCCATCTCCTGTGAAACCAGCAGTCCCAGGTCGATCCGCCTCGTGGCCATGATAGAACCAAGGCAAGCCGCCTTAGGATGATGCAGAATGGACTCATTCTAGGATGGCATAATAGTGATGCTGATGAAGCTGAACCAATACCGGGAGGCGATGTTCATATCCCTCTTCTCAATCGGAGCTCCCGCACCCAACCACCTCGAGGTGATGTCAGAAATCATCAGAGCTAACCAACCCTTCAAATCATCCAGGGACGAAACGATAGGCAAACCCTGGTAGGGCAGTCCCAGTGCAGTGGTCGACCTAGTACAATATTAATATGCTCGTTGTGACACTCTACCTCCTTGCCTCTAACCATAACCGACTTCACCGGTCGGAACTCACTAGCCTTTTTCTTATTTTTTCGGACCAACTCCCTATAGGCTAAGTAGAATTCTCAAACCTAAGCAGGAATGTAAGGGCCCCGTGGCCTAGTGAACTGCTCGAACTCATGATACTTGAGCGTGTTAAGCACCTCAGCATGCCTACCTTCCAAACCCTCTACAGATAGTAACTTTTCTTCTAGAATGGTTCATAAACCATCGCCTTTCAATCTGTTCAGTAATCTAGGTAGAGGTGGAGCTATTGGGAGTGCAGGGGCCACTGAAGGTGCTGTCGGGGCTAGCACTGATTCGGTAATCGGAGGAGCTGCAACTGATGTAACTCTGATATGTGTTATTTGATGTCCATCCCTGAGCCTATTTTGTCGGTGAATCAAGGGTTGTTCATCTTCCGTCTCAGAAAAATCTGGCTCAATAGCTGACCCTTTTTAGCAATATGCTTATTTCGTTTGCCTTTATTTCCTAGTGGGAGATCTTGCTTTCTTTTCTGTGAAGGACGAGATCCTCCTTCATTTATCGTAATTCCCTTTTCCTTTTTCTGAAGTGGTTCGTTTAAGTGTGTGCGTACCATATCTGTAAAAGATCAGGAGATTAGGTGAAACTCAACACAAACACAGAGAATCTTATTGCAGAAGGACTCACCGATCTAGTCGGCGAGTCGCCAAATCTCTTTAGTGAGCTAGGTTGAACTCGCCGAAGGGATTAGCTTGAAATCTGGGCAAAGTAGCGATGAAAAAGTCTATTTGGCGAGATGCCGACTACTTTCGGCCATCACGAATGTGTCCCCCAAAAGTTACAGATCTCTCAGAACTATGGACATGAATGAAAGGCGATCTAAGACCAGTAGGCGAACCGCTGAATCGTTTGGCGAGCACGACCCAGCTCACAGAATGATTCGACGTGCCTATTTTTCAACCTACTTCTTAGGATTGACCTTGCAATTCCTGTTAACAAAATTAAAGAATGCATACACGCGATTCACTCAACACCCATACTTTCCATCATCCCGGAATACTTAGACTTTTTCCGGTCCTGCCAAATTTTGGCCATTTAACTACGATCACCTTAAGAATGTCGTCACCCATTCCTTCATTGAGAAATTTTCGTTATTTAGCAAATGTGGGCTATTTCATTTTCGTTATTTAGCACAACCAACCTAACATCGATTTGCAACACCCATTTCAAGTTCATTCAAATCAAGGCACAAACACTAAGGCATTCGACTATTAAAGCATTTCAGGTAAAATTTTTGAATTAGCGATAGTATCACAACACCCTATTTCTATTAGAGAGGCCCAACACATATCATCTTGATACTATAATTGCAAGAGAGTGCAAAATCATCAAAAATAAGTTCGGAGTTTTAGAGACTAACCTTCGATGCTGATCAAATTGCTTTTTGAAACTCTAGGTAGCAAAGAAATCCAATGCTACACACTAATTACCCACTAAAATACTAATGGAAAGGTAAAAATCTAAGAAATTGTACCTTTGGTGTGATTTTGAGGAGTTTGAAACGAGGGAAAGTGAGAGATTCAAAGATTTGACCTTTGGCTTTTATACAACCGTTCAGTTCACGGCCATTTGATGACGTTAGTCTTGTCGCCGATCAACTCAGTGATATGTCGAACACATAGTCACCTTGTCAAGTTTTACGGGGCATCCCTTATTTTAGGGCCACAACAGTGGATTAAATCAAAATCACTGATAGGTTCGACGATTCACCAACCGGTTCCTTGGCTCGCCAACTTGCGCTATTCAACACCTTTCTCGCTTTAACCTACAAAATCAGCACACCATTATTCGAAAGGAATAACCTAAAGCAACATCATCTTGGGTTGCCTCCCAAGAAACGCCTTAGTTAACGTCGTGGCACGACGCAAGTCCTATCTCATTCTCCATTACTGGGGTTGGCCCTAGTGTCACTAGGTGCCCCCAATATGTCATTTGGGTGGAGATGAGGCACTGCAAAACTCGGGTCACGGAGTGACTTGATTAGCTAGATTGATCTAAAGTGAGATCCAATCATTTGATTCAGCACTTCAATAATCTTCTTCATTTCTTCCAACACCCAATCTTGATTGGTGATATTTTGGAGAATGATTTAAAGTGTGTCCTCGACACGATTTTCCCCCATATCTAGACTTTCTCCGCTCATGAGAGGGTATATACCTCCCCTTGTTGTTGCATTGAACTTCCACCTCTGAGATTTTGGTGGCCAAAACGTTTAGCTGAGATGCCAGTGCGGTTAGCATGAGGTCCTTTTGGACTCCTTGGCTCACTTCAACCAATTTGCCACTATTCTGCTCAGCCATACTCACCTAAATGGACAACTCAACGAAAAACAAAACTAAAAGTAAAGTTAGTGACACTATAACTAAGAAGAACAAAAATTCTACTAATCTAAGAATTCTCAAGTGACACCACTCCCCGGCAGCGGCGCCATTTTGATGCTTATCGTGACCAATGACACTAACCTACGGTATGAGTGTCTACGATCGTCGCTAATATAGTAACCCAACCAAGGGTTGGGGTCGTGTCCCAAGGGAGTGGTTTTGAGAATTAACAGGAAAAAAAAATTTAGTTCTAATTAGTCGTAGTTAAACAGATTAAAGAGTAAAAACATAGTAAATTAAAGGGGGTGACACAAAAGTGTCAAATATCGATTTTGGGTTTTGTCACAAGTAGTAAAAACAATAAAAATAACAAGAAAATCAAGTATGGGGAAGAGTTCTTGGGATGTGACCGCAATACAAGTTGAGATAAATAGTTGGGTACATGCTTTTGATAAGAAATTTTTAAGATAATAGTGACTAGGATAAGCTTTAAATGGAAATAAGTTCCCTCTCGGGCAACTTACCCCGTTTCAAATGCGTTCCTCTCGGACACCCATTTACCGCATGAAAACCAGTCTACGCCTTACCCCACTCACTCTCTCGAGCTGAGTGTTAGGATATGGGACTAGGGCTCACCCTCTCGGGCTGAACCTCATGTTGACCCACTCCTTAGGCCATCAGTCTAGTGGTCTTGGTTTCACGACCTCCCTCTTGGGCAAGCCAAAAACACATGTGTGGCTTTGTATTTGCAACTACAAACCCTTTAGATTAAACCACAACCACTTGGTGAAATCACCATTAAACTACATCTAGCCTATCAGCAAGCAAGACCCAACAATAATATCAACACATATTTGCTAAATCAAACCCCTAGAATGGGGGTTTTTAGCCACACATCAAGAAATAACAAAATACACCTAAAATGACAGTAAAATCAAGTGGGTATAAGAAATTAAACCTTGATTTAAGCAAAGGAAGAAGAATGGAGAAGACCCACTTCCAACTTGGGAAAGATGAAATCTTTCTTTCTTAAAGTCTCCCAAAAAACCCTCTCTAAACATGAGAGAAGAAATAACCAAAAAGTACTATTCTATTGTAAAATGTTATAATAATATTCGACTCTCTAAATTTAATAAAAATTTTAGTATTTATAGACGTCAAAAAATAGTGTTGGCGGATCATTCGGTGAGGTTAGTCAGAATCGCCGATTAACTCGACGATTCGCTCTTTAGTGTAGTTTGTCGCCGTCTTGCACTAGCCTTCAATATCGTCGTGCTCTGTGTCATTGGGCAACATAGTACTGCTTCACGGATCTATTCAGCAAAATGCCTACTGCTCATTTCATTGCCTTTTTTATCCTTCTCCTTCAGGGCTTCGCATACTGGAACAAAAGGCGTAGTGCGTCCCTTCGGCAAATCGCCAAGTGTGCTTGGCGATGCTCAGGCTTCAGCTTCTTCATTCTTTTCAGCCCTTTTGTTCCTTTTTACGCCTAAGTGTCCATGCTTCCACCAAAACTTCAAATACCTGAAACTTAAGAGTTTTCATCAGATATTGAGACAAAATAAGCATTTGAGGACACTATTTCTATCAAAATAAAGCCCAAAATGAGTCCAATTTGTGGACTCATCAGAAGACCATTCAACATTGATTTTTCCATCATGACAGTACTAAGTTTAAAGTAGCTAATGTGACTCAACCACTTATGGTATAAGTTTGTGATTTCTTTCTTCTTTTTCTTGTCTATATATGCGATTTATGTCAATATTACATAGACGGACTTCAATCTTTGTTCCTTTATTAGTGTCACTTTTTAATCTTAAGATCATGACATATCTTTACATCTTTTGGACCAAACAAAATAAAATGACCCAAAGATATCAATTGTGCTACTAAAAGAAGATATTTCTTTATACCTGGGACATGATAAATATTTTGAAGCAATATCATGTTGTATATATTATTTGTAGAAACTATAATCTTATCGATATGAGATATCGTTAAGTTTTGTATTGTCGGTTGTCACCACCTTATGAATTTCTTTGTACTTGTAAATTTTTTTGCAACTTATCTTTGTCACCAATCATATGATTTGAGCATCCTGAGTCAATAATCAAATAATTCTCATAATCAATTTATTTAGAGGTTGTTATTGTAAGAGCTGACTCTTCTTATTCTACAACAATGAATGCTTCAACATCCCAATTATCTTCACTATTTTCCTTTTGATCAAAAGTGGATGTAGTGTTGCTCTCAATAGACCTTTTATTAAACCAACAAACCTTGGTTTTATTACCCTGCTTTACACAATGGTGGTACTTTCCTTCAAACATCTTATTTCTACCCCAATAGTTCTTTGAAGCCCCCCCTAAACGATAACTTAATTCCCTCTCCTTGATGGCTTTTGACCTTATCATCATTTCTTTCCGATTCACCTACATTGTACTACTTGGAGTTTCCTTTGCTTTTTGTCACTCTAGAACCTACACCCTGAACGTGACTGACATTCGAGAACCATCGCTGGCCCCAAGCAAACCTTTGGCATGACTGACTACTTAACATAAGACTTACTCAAGAAAAAATGGGAACTTCAAATTCATAATTAAACTTTAAAGTCTGAATTAAAAGTTAACTCAAATAAATATCTGGAAATACTTAACAAGACATAAGCAATCGTCTCAAGATCTCAAACCATCTCAACAAAAAAAGAAAAAAATAATTAGAGACTTCTTAACTCTAACTATCTATGAAGCCCCAAATACTAATATAGATATCGGGATAGAACCCTCGACAATTTAACAAAGCAGGAAATAAGTGTGAAGTCCTCCGAAAAGCAAAGAGGCTCACCAAAGCTAGCTGGAGTGCAAGTGGTATCAACGAAACGTCTGTTGATGACCCTAAACACCTGTGTGTGCATCATAAAAAGATGTAGGTCGAATGAAATCAGTACATTGATTGTACGAGTAGGCAAGGAGAACTGAAAACATAGATAATTGAACTGACAAGACTAGAAAAGGGCTCACTTGAACTCAACTCATTACAAAAGCAATAACAAAAGATTTACATGTTTAAAGCTTCATAAATAACAGATATCAACTCAATAATGTATATAAAAATACAATAAAATATTCTTTACTCTTATTTGGGAGATTCTCTAACCGACAACCATCACTATGAGCTATGTCATGATACAATGTATCTCTCACGCTGCTAGAACTGTCCTATACCTTGACGGGGTATAGAACACCTTAACTAAGTGGATCCACTAAGCTATGTTCAAAATCAATAAGGAGTCATCTAAAAAGTATGATCTTTTACCCATGTTGGCATACATCGATTGTGAGGATTTTGAGTTGTCTAAATTCATCCCCATATCAGTGCTCAACACTACTCCCAATAATATATATACTTATGCTCAAATGTATAAAACATACTCTTTCTCTAGTTTGAGATAATTGCTCAATGTTTGAAAACATCTCTTTCTCAATTTGAGGTAATTACTCGAAAGATTCTAAGATGTAATACTCTGAAATATCTTTGAACTCATAAACTCATTTACAAATCAAGTTTCTCTCTTTCAATGTAAAAGTGTTGCATTTGGGAATACTCTCAATCACGAATCAAATCTCTTCTCAACATTTATATTTACTTACTAGGAAAACTAGTTTAAAACCATTGTTGGTTACAAAAGATCCTCAATATAAATAAAAAAGACTTCTTAAACTCGCCACATTTTTTAATGTAAATTAAGATATGTGATTAGAACATGTAGGAATTATCAAAGGTGAATAGAGACTTTAGAGCTAATGTACAGAAGGGAACATAGTCATGACTCAAAGGAACATGTACGAAATAAAACACGGAAGGAAAAAGGCCAGGCGACCCTTGGCGCGCTACTGCCACGGGGCACCAAGCTCTAAACTTCTGGCCCAAGTTTGGAGCGCACTATTTGCGCGGGGAGCCAAGCCCAAACTTCAGGGCGTAAGTTCTAGCGCCTTGGTAGCGCGCCGCCCCACCCCTTACCCAGAAAATCTGACAAATTTTCAAGCTCAAATTGGGGCCCCAACTAGTTTAGAATTGGGAAAATTCTCATATACTCTTCTTGATTCTCAAACCCAACACAAATACATGAAGAATTCCATACAATCCCTTTTCAGAATATAACTTTTACCAAAGATCCACAACACAAAATGATCAAAACCTCCATTGTTAAAGAATTGAACTCAAAATCAAGAAGTATGCAAAAACTCTTTAGATACAACGATTTCATGGATAAATTTAGATTTACGGCATGAGGACGAACAAGTCCAACACTGTGAGAATCCTTACATACCTAGAAAGAACAATGTTCTTTGCAAAATCCACAAATCTTGAAGAATGCCTGAAATCTAGCCTTTTTTTCTCTTCTTGGAACCTCTCTCTACTTCTCTAAGTGTTTAGGAACGTTAAAAAGTGGTCTAACATCTGATTAGATTCTTAATTGGGTGAAGAAAAAACGTGTTCTAGGCTTAGAAGGAAAAGGAAAAGACCAAACTACCCCTCTAAAAATGATTGAGATGTCTTTAGAAGAGAGGCTTCACTAAAACGAGCATAACTTTCTACTCCAAGCTTAAAATTAAGAATATTTGACGGTGTTAGAAAAAGGACTCAAATACCTTTAATTTGATAGGTCATGAGCCACCTAATTCATTATGTGCTAAAAGATATGCTCGATTGAAGCTGATAAAAACGAAAAACTGATGGTTGAGTTGTACAAATCTTTCTTTAGCTCTTTTTGAAACCTGAGGTTTTACAATATCTCCTCCTTGGGAACATTCGTTCTCAACTGAGATCAAACTAAGAACAATAGGGGTGGGAAGTGTCTAACAACCCAATTCAAGCACAAAATATACAATTAGCATAAACTCAACATATCAACTTAAAAAGTACTTTACAATGAGTTAGTAGCTTGGTCTAGAACTAATTTTGAAGGAAAAGGTGATGGTATCTCTTCTTCATATCCTCATCAGCCTCCCAATTAGCTTACTCAACAAATTGATTTCTCCACCAGACCTTGACTTATGCAACCACTTTAGTTCTCAACTTACGAACCTGACGATCAAGAATCTGAACGGGAATCTCCTCATAAAATAGGTTGTCCTTTATACCAATATTCTCCGTAGGTAAATAAGTGAAGGATCACCTAAACACTTCTTTAGCATACACATGTCAAATATCGGATGCACTGGTGCTAAGTATGTCGGTAGCTCCAACTTATAAGCCACGTTGCCAACTCTCTTGGATATTCTGTAAGGACCAATGTATCGGGGACTAAGTTTCCCTTATTACCAAATCTCATAACATCCTTCATAGGTGAAACCTTCAAATAGACTCAATAATTAACCTCAAATTCCAAGTCTCTCCTTCTAACATCTGTATAGGGTTTCTGATGACTTTGCGTTGTTTTCATCCTTTCCTGAATAGTTTTCACTTTCTCTATGACTTGATGAACCAAGTATGTCCCTATCAACTCAGCTTCACCAACTTCAAACCAACCAATAGGAGATCTATATCTTCACCTATAAAGAGTCTCATAAGGATCCATCTGGATAGTAGCGTGAAAACTATTATTATATGCAAACTCTATGAGAGGCAAGTGGTTATCCCAATTACCTTTGAAATCCATAACACATGCCCCCAATATTTCCTCTAGGGTCTGAATTGTGCACGCTGCTTGGCCATCCGTCTGAGGATGAAAAGCAGTACTAAGGTTTGCCTTCGAAACCAAACCTTTCTGAAAAGACTTCCAAAAATGAGCGGTGAATTGTGCGCCTCTATCTGAAATGATAAACACAAAAACTCCATGAAGTCGGACTATCTCTTGAATGTACAATCTGGCATAATATTCTGCTGAATTTGTAGTCTTTACCGGTAATAAATTATGTGATTTAGTCATCTGATCTACAATCACCCAAATTGAATTATGCCACCAGTGGGGTCACGGCAAGTCAGTAATGGAGTCTATATTAATCATCTTCCATTTCCATTTCGGAAGAGCTATGTTCTGAGCCTCACCATCTGGCCTTTGGTGTTCTACCTTGACTTGTTGGCAATTTAGACACTTAGCAATGAAATATGCAATGCACCTCTTCATACTATTCCACCAATAGACTTCTATAAAGTCATGGTACATCTTTGTGGAATTGGGATGGATCAAATAACTGGAACTATAAGCTTCTCCCTTGATCCTCTCTTAGAGCTCATCCACCTTTGGTACAAATAATCTACCTTGATACCTTAACCCACCATCTCTCCCTTGTTAAGAAACCATCAATTTTTGCTCATGAACATATGCCTTTAGCTCAAGTAATAGAGGGTTTTTATCTTGTTTCTCATTCTCTTCAGATACTAATAATGATTCAACTCCATTCATAACCACAAATCCACCTTCATTGGAATCTAACAAACGAACTCAAAAACGTGTAAGTCTGTGAACTTCTTTAGCCAATCTTTCTTACCTTCCTCAATATAAGAAGTACTCCCCATGGACAATCTTCTCAGAGCATCAGTAATAATATTATCCTGACCTAGGTGATAGAAAATACTCATGTCGTAATACTTGAGAAACTCTAACCACCTCCTTTGTCTGAGATAAAGCTCCTTCAGAATGAAAACATATTGGAGACTCTTGCGGTCGATGAACACATTCACATGGACACCATAGAGATAATGATGCCATATTTTGAGAGCAAAAACTATTGCTGCCAACTCGAGATCATGAGTCGGGTAGTTCTTTTCGTGGATCTTAAGTTGTTGGAGGCATAGACTTTAACCTTACCATTCTGCATTAATACACAACCAAGTCCAACTCTGCACGCATCGCAATAAACAACAAAACCCTTTGTACCCTTTGGTACGGTCAACACTAGAGCAGTAGTGAACCGAGTTTTCAATTCCTAAAAGCATTTCTTACAAGCTTCAGACCATTAAAACTTAGCTTTTTTCTGATTCAACTTAGTCAACAGGGATGAAATAGATGAAAACCCTTCGATGAACCTCATGTAGTAACCAACCAACCCTAAGACACTCATTATATCAGTTGGAGAGGTGGGTCTGGGCCAATTCTATACTGCTTTAGTCTCCTGAGTGTCAACTCAAATTCCTTCACCCGATACTATGTGGCCTAAGAACGCCACAGACTCAAGCCAGAACTCACACTTAGAAAATTTGGCATATAACTCTCGATACTTGAGAGTTTGGAGGACTATTTTGAGATGACTAGCATGGTCCTCTTTATTCTGCGAATATATCAGTATGTCATCAATGAACATAATAATAAACATATCCAGATTCGGTTTAAATACTATGTTCATAAGATCAGTGAATGCTTCAGGAGCATTGGTCAAGCCAAAAGACATCACAATGAACTCATAATGACAACAACGAGTCTTGAATGTCGTATACGGGATGTCACTTTCTCTTACTTTCAACTGATAATAGTCAGATCTAAGGTCTATCTTAGAGAAGCAAGTGGCCCACTGAATTTGGATAAAAAAGTTATCAATTATCAGAACGGGATACTTCTTTTTTACGGTAACCTTGTTCAATTGGCGGTGGTCGATACACATTCTAAGGGAACCATCTTTCGTTCTCCCAAATAGAACCGAAGTACCCCAAAGTGAGACATTAGGTCGGATGAAACCCTTATCAAGAAGATCTCTCAACTGCTTTTTTAACTGTTTCAACTCAGCTGGAGACATTCTATATACAGAATAGAGATGAGTTGAGTATCAGGAAGAATGTCTATTCCAAATTCTATTTCTCTCTCAATAGGGACTATGGGAAGATCATTTGGAATTATCAAAACTCACTCACAACTGGAACTGACTGAATAGGCGATGTTTCAACACTAGACGCATTAACTCAGACTAAGTGATAAATGCACCGCTTAGAAGCTAACTTTCTGGCCTTAAGATATGAAATGAAACGCCCCTTAGGCATTGATGAACTACTCCTCCACTATAAAACTGAATCATTAGGAAACAAAAACTTGACTACCCGAGTTTTATAATCGACTGAGGCATAACAAACATGAAGATAGTCCATACCTATAATAACATCAGAGTCCAGCATATCTAGCTCAACTAAGTAAGTCATGGTGTCCTTCTGATTGACAGAGATGGTAAATCACGATAGACACTTTTCACTAGAATATACTCAGCAATAGGTGTGGAAACATTGAAGGGCTCAAGGAGTTGTTCAGGGGAAATGTCAAACCTTATGGCTATATAAGGAATTACAAAATACAAACTTGCACCTAGATCAAGTAAGGAGTAAACATCAAAAGCATACCAGAGACAACATTTGGTGAGTTCTCCTAATCTTGGTGACTATTTATAGCATACAGACGGTTTTCTCCTCTGCTTGTCCCTGAAGTAACTCTTCACGGAGAAGCTTTGTATGCCGGAGCCGTTGAAGAAGATTGGGCTTTGTTGCCCTCATTACCCTGCTTGTTCTTAGGATATTCTCTCATAAAGTGACCCATCTGACCACAGTTGAAGCAGCCATTGGAACCATCACGACACTGTCCTGGATAGTTCCTACCAAACTTAGCACATGTGGGGGTCCAAGTAGCCCCATGTGCCACATTACCATGACACTGGGTAGGTCGAGCTTTTAATTTATGGGAGTTCTGGTTTCGATAATCATTTTTGTTCTTTGGTGCATGCGCAATAGATGACAATAGAGCAGGTCGAGATGACCTTTGCTGAAAGGATGATCGATTTACATTCCCGATTTCTACTGGTCGGACTCATGATTTGTTGTCTTAGCCTTCTTATTGCAGAACTCTTCCCTGTCTTTTAACATATCTTCCTCAGCTTGCTACACATGAATCATGAGCCTGGCTATGTCCATGTCCCCTATCAACATAGCCATCTTACCTTCCTTACTCGATTAGCGGGACAACCTAAACACAAACAAACTCATTTTGTCCCACATATCAGCCACCATCTCCTGAGCATAGTGGGATAGCTGAGTGAAATTAAAGTTGTACTCTTTCACACTCATAGAATACTGCTTCAAATTAAGAAATTATCTTACCTTTGCTTCCCTTAGCTCTTGGGAAAAGAAACTCCCCAACAAAGCATCTTCAAACACAGCCCAACTCAAAGGTAGTGCCCCCTCTGCCTCGTTCTTCTTCCATTGATCATACCGTATCCTAGCAACACCTTTGAGCTAATATGAAGCTAATTCAACATGCTCTATATCAACAACACACATAACCTCAAACACTTTCTGAAGTTCTTCCATAAAGTTCTTTGGATCCTTAGTGATATTCGACCCTGTGAACTCTGGGGGATTCATAAAAAAAAAACTCATATATTCTTGATGTATCAGCCACATCCTGACCACCTACTCATTGTTGACCAGTCTGATTTGTCATAACCCGAGTCAGCATTTGGATAACATTCCTAAACTTAGCATTGGTGACATTTCTCTGAGGGGGCTGCACTTCTGGTGCATTGGGAACTTCTTAACCTTGAGGATTAACATTCCTCCTAACACAAATAGGAGTATGAAGAAAGTGAAATAATCCTAAATGTCGTAGCCTGCTATTTATAGATGTGGCGCGCTTCACACCGATAATAAGGACTCTACTGACACAGATTCATAGACACCCTAGGACTCTTCAACTTTATGCTATGATACAAGTTATTCACGCCCCGAGCCTACACTATATATATATATATATATATATACTCATACTCAATGTTTAAAAACATTATCTTTCTCGATTTGAGGTAATTACTCAAAAGATCCTCTTAAAAGAGATAATGCTCTGAAATATCTCTGAACTCATAAACTCATTTAGAAATCAAGTTTCTTTCTTTCAATGTAAAAGTATTACATTTGTGAATATGTAGTTCCCTTATATCCTTTCTCAATCACGAATCAAATCTCTCCTCAACATTTATATTTACTTACTCAGAGAATTAGTTCAAAATCATTGTGGTTACAAAAGATCCTCAAAATAACTCAAAAAGACTTCTTGAACTTTCCTCTTAAACTCACCTTAGATTTGAATATAAATTAAGACGTATGATTAGAACATGTAGGAATTCTCAAAGGTGAATGGAGCCTTTAGAAGTTATTGCAAAGAAGGGAACGTAGTCACAACTCAAAGGAACACGTCAGGAATGAAACACAGAAGAAAAAGGCCAGGTGACCCCTGGCGGACTAGTGGCGCGGGGCGCAAGGCCCCATACTTTTGGCTCAAGTTTGGGGTGCACTGCTAGCACGGGGCTCCAGCCCCCAAACTTTTAGGCATAAATTCTGGCGCCTTGGTGGTGCGCTGCCCCACCCAGAAAATCTGACGAATTTTCAAGCTCAAATTAGGGGCCCAACTAGTTTAGAATTAGGAAAATTCTACTATACTCATCTTGATTCTAAAACCTTACACAAATATATGAAGAATTCCATACAATCCCTTTTCGGAATATAACTTTTACCAGAGATCCACAACACAAAAGGATCAAAACCTCCATAGAATTGAACTCAAAATCAAGAACTACTCAAAAACTCTTTAGATACAACGATTTAGTGGATAAATTTAGATGTATGGCATGAGGACGAACAAGTCCAACACTGTGAGAAGCCTTACATACCTTGAAAGAACAATGTTCTTTGCGAAATCTACAAATCTTGAAGAATGCTTGAAACCTAACATTTTCTCTTCTTGGAACCTCGCTCTACTTCTATAAGCGTTTAGGAACGTGAAAAAGTGGTCTAACATTTTATTAGACCCTTAATTGAGTGAAGAAAAATGTGGCTAGGCTTATAAGAAAAAGGAAAAGACCAAACTACCCCTCTTAAAACGATTGAGATGTTTTTAGAAGAGAGACTTCACTAAAATGGGAATAACTTTCTACTCCGAGCTCGAATATAAGCAAACTTGGCGGCATTGGAAAGAAGACTCAAAGACCTTTAATTTGATAGGTGATGGGCCACCTAATTCTTTATATTCTAAAAGATATGCACGATTGAAGCTGACCTAAAATGAAAAACTGATGGTTGACTTGTACGAACCTTTCTTTAGCTCTTTTCGAAACCCGAGGTGTTACACCAACTGTCATTTACGCCCTCCAACTTTGGGTGTGCACAAGTAGGCACTTAAGTTTGTAAGAAGTTGAACAAATACACACACATTCTACATGAAAAGTTTCATCCTACGTGGTGTCCTATATGTATTATGCCACGTAGAAATCATGTGTCTACTTGTTCAACTTTTTACATGTTAAAGAACATGCTTGTGTACACCCAAAGTTAGAGGGCATAAATGTAAAATGAGGTCAAGTTAAATGATACATTTTATGTATTATGCCATCATTAAATAGTGAGATAGCATATAAATTTTTGAAACTATAAATGAAATTCTTAGATATGGTATGAATGTATATCTAATTATGTAGTTTTTAAATACAAATATAGATTTAGGCATTTAACTATATCTAGACCTAATTAACTTTGTTTTCAACTTAATTATTCTAATTAATAGCCCATCACCTCCAATAGTTTGTTATTCATGCCAAACTTTTAGATCTCATTTAAAATCTAAACCAAAATATTGATTTCACAACGTGTTAATTAATTCTTTAACGAATAAAATTAACCATGCAAATTTAAATGGTCACCAGCAACATCAACCGAATATACATGAAAAGAAAAATCACTTTTAACATATATACTAACCCAAGATAAGAAAGAAAAAAAAAACCAAGATAAACATGATACTCTGATTGCATAACATAGAACATTTAAATTTTAACTTCAACATATTAAATTAATAATTCAATTTAACTGTAGAGATTAGTCAAATTAACTCTTATAAAGCGAAACGTAACAAGTAAAAGAATGGAGTTACATTTATGTCAAGAAATATTGACATCAACATCATCATTGAAAATAAATGTGATCACTAAAAGAATTGTGCATCAATTGTGCCCGACTTTTAGTTATCAGTTGTGCCCGAGTTTTAGTTATGCCCGATATTTTTCTATTTGTGTTGGTTTAACAATTTCATATCTACAACCCACTGACCAATTAATCTAGATTTGTATCGCATAAAAGTACTCATATATATTCCAACTTCGAGATAATATCTTAGATGGTCACTCAACTTTGAACTTTTCTCTTAGAAAGTCACTCAATTGTGGACTTTTATCTCAGAAAGTCACTCAACTATAATTTTTAACCCAAAAGTCATTCAACTATGTGATTTTCTCTCAGAAAGTCACTCAACTAGGAAAGTTTCACTTACAAAGTCACTCAATCTATTTAGTTGATTTTTTTAATTGAAATTTGCTAATATAAATTTTTTATTTAAAATTAAAATTTTAAGAAATAAAAAGATATCTATTCTCAAAGAGGTACACTTAATTTGCGATTTAATTCTCATTTGAAATCTAAAATAGAATTCTTCGATTTATTTTTAAAGGGAATAAGGGTTGCCATCATTGACAAGGATGAGTCTCCAAATGTATGTTCCTTTCCTCCTTTAATATGTTTATCTAAACACACAATATTTGTTGTATGACATATTGATAGTTCTATTAATCAATCAAAAATTTAGAATAACTGTAAAGTCGTTCAGTTATTTATTCGACTGAAAGTAATATTTTTTTCAACACTGAAACTGATAATAAGTAGTTGATGCATTTACATAAAAATATTGATAGAACACTTTTCTTTCTTCATTTTCAGTGGAACCCTTAACTCTTGACAAAGTACACGATGAGCAACTCGACTTAATCTTCAATCCATTCGAAGAACATGACTTGGAACTTCAAATTTCAATAAATGAAGAAGAATGCAGGTTCAAATGAATTCATATACCACCAGTTGCACTTAATATATATTTTGCATTATTGAAGAATATTGTTGATTAAATTTTAATATGTTAATTAACAGGTGGGGAGGAAAATATGAGAATTCTGGTTATTGTCTCCGAACCAAATGAAAATTCAAAAATGGCATGCCCATCGATCAACAAGTGTACTCATCGCGTGGTAGAATAAATGTTCCTTGTGGCAAATGTAACTGCAACATTATTTCATATTGAGTGAATGTGTATTGAATAAATTATTTTTATAAATATGAGTTGAAATTGTTATCAGAAATACAGGAGAAATCACATTAACATGAAGTAGTACATGTCAAACTTTGGTCGGATAGATGTATTAATCTTATTAAATTGATGATATCTCTTTAATTATATTTAAAGGGATAAGGGTCTGAAAAATACTCCAACTTTGGTCGGATTTGCTGTTGCGATACTAAACTTTCATGAGGACCTATTACCTCCCTAGACTATATAATACCGTCTCATTATAGAGTTTTATAAATATGAGTTGAAATTGTTAAAAGGAAATACAGGAGAAATCACATTAACTTGAAGTAGTACATATCAAATAATTAAACAAACTTGATGAACTTTTAGAAAATGGAAAGATAACAGAATTAAATTACATTTTCACAACTAGAGAAGCATATTCAAGGATGACTTTGTCACTTTGAAATATTTCCATCTCTTTTTCATCCAAAGTTACCATTACATCCATCCCATTTCCAGTTGGACTATCCATGAAAAATATCTGATTCTTCACTCCGCGACTCACCGAGCTCACTCTTATGGCCTTCCCCCTGTTAGAAAATGAGATATTTCTAGATGATTTTTGTTTAATTGTTATTTTCTTAAATATTATGTTAAGTATGTAAAGGAAAGGTAGTCCTTGTTTTATGGAATATGTTTTGTAAGAAAGTCAATAGTGGTTGGATATGTATGGTCCTCTACTAACTTTGAAAAAACTTATGTAGATATATGTGTGTATGCCTTTTAAAATCTGTAGTATGAATGAAAATTACCTCTATTGAACCTTATCTTTTTCTCTAAAAGTTTCAAATCCTAACAGTGGTATCAAGAGCCCTTCTTCTTGAGGGATCTGTGAAGGCAAGAGGACTAAGGTTTTTTTCTCCTTCTAAGGTGAGAGCTGAGCAGCAGTAACATGGCATCCAACGGCTTCTTAGGTGCAGGACCTCCTATGTTTACAGGAGAAAATTATCACATATGGGTGATAAAGATGAAGGCTTATCTCAAAGCTCATAGTCTATGGGAAACAATTGAAAGTGAAGATGATCCTCTTTCACTTGTATCAAATCCAACAGTTGCACAAATGAAGATTTATGAAGATGCGAAGTCAAGGAAATCCAAGGCTCTCACATGTCTTCATTCAGCAGTTTCAGATGTGATTTTCACAAGAATAATGGCTTGTGAAACACCTAAAGAAGTATGGGAGAAGCTAAAAGAGGAGTTCGAAGGAAGTGACAGAGTGAAGACTGTCAAACTCTTAACTCTCAAAAGAGAATTTGAGATGTTAAGGATGAAAGAAGGAGATACTGTGAAAGAGTATTCTGCCAAACTTGTCGAGATTGTTAACAAAATAAGGTTGTTTGGTGAAACCTTCCAGATTCAAAGGTGGTGGAGAAAATGATGATAAGCTTACCAGCAAGGTTCGAGTCCAAGATTTCAGCAATAGAAGAATCTTGTGATTTGAAGACTTTATCTGTGGCGGAACTGATCAGCAAGTTGCAAGCCCAAGAACAAAGATCAAGTATAACAGATGAAGAAATAGCAGAAGTGGCATTTCAGGCACAACATAAAGGCAAACAGCCTATGAAGGACAATAGAAGGATGGAAGGAGATAAAGTAGCAAAGGGAAAACCATGGAAGGAATCTTCAAAGAAAGGGAAGTTTCCACCTTTCAGCCACTATAAAAGAACCAATTATCAAGAAAAAGACTGTTGGTTCAACGGAAAGCCATCGATTCAGTGTAGATTCTGTAGAAAGATGGGTCATATTGAGAAGAATTGCAGGGCCAGGCAGAATCAACCACAACAAAACCATGTGCAGCAGGCAAATTTTGTTGAAAAGTCTGAAAATGAAGAAGAAATCTTGTTTATGGCTTCTCATGTAGAAAACATAGCCAACAAATCCTCATGGTTCATAGATAGTGGATGTACGAGTCATATGTCACACAATGAGCTCTTGTTTCACACACTTGACAAGTCATTCAAAGATAAAGTTAGGATGGGAAATGGTGAAATTGTTGATGCACAAGGAAAGGGTTTAGTTTCCTTTCAGACTACACAAGGTACAAAGTTTATACACGATATGTTGTATGTTCCTTCTTTAGCATGTAACTTGTTAAGTGTGGCTCAATTGATGTCTTAAGGCTATTCCTTATTTTTTAAGGACAAACATTGTGTGATTTTTGACTCCGTAGATAGTTTGATTGTTAAAGTAGAAATGATGGATAAAACTTTTCCTTTAGATGGGAGGTATGATAGTGTAAATTTTGCACGTAAGGATGAGTCATGGTTGTGGCACAAAATATATGGTCATTTTAACTATGCTACTTTAAAGTCTATGTATGAAAAGGGCTTGACTAAAGATTTACTTGAGATTTCACTGTCTAAAGAAGTTTGTAAGACATGTCAGATGGGTAAGGTATACAGGAAATCATTTCCAGCGCAACCGAGTTTGCTCGATTCCGAGTTCGTAAGAGGGAGTTATGCCCTTTGGAAGTTGGGCAATTGGCAGGGAAATCCGTCAGGAAATTTGTAAGGGTATTTTGGTCTTTTCCCTAGCCTTTTCTTTTGGTTATATAAATGTGTTAGACAGATTTTTTTGATCAGTTTTACCATTTTAAAGAGTGAGAGTAAGGGTTTTGAGTGAAGAAGAGAAGAAGAGAAGAAGAGGAGAAAGAGGAGATCAAGCAAGTTTCCATCGTGGATATCGTCGGGGGTGATCCCTTATAGGTATGTGAGTTCATAGTGTTGGGTTGGTTCTTTCCCCCACACGCCAAACTCGTTTTAATTTCGAGAAAAGATTGATTATGTTTGTTGAAGTTGTTGGTTGTAGTTGTTGAAATTGTTGGTTGTGATTGTTGTTGAAGTTCTTGTTGGTTTGGTACATGTTTCTGGTGGTGTTGTGAGTTGAAATCTATTGTATGTTGAGGGTTTTAATGATTCTAAGTGTTTGGGGCTGGAACCTTTGAGGTTTAGAAGGTTTAGAGATGGAAAAAGAAGGAGAAAAGTCGAGTTTTCGGGGAAAAGGGCTGGGGCGTCGCGCCTGCCAGCGCGCCCCAAGAGGGGCTCTGAACTTTCCCCCTTGGGGCGGTGCGCCTCTCAGTGCGCCAGCAGGCCCCCTCTGAAGTTTTTGGTTTGGCGCTCCGCGCCTCTCAGAGCGCCAAGAGCGCCAAGTTTTCCCATTCCTTCCCCACTTTTTCATTCATGTTCCTAAGTATTGTACCTATGTTTCATAGTTGTTTCCAACACTCTAAGGTACATTTAAACCTCCCGAACTCATCCATAAACATGAGATTATTACCCTTGAATTCATAATCCAATTCGAGGAAAGTTTGGCTCAAAGTCAAGTGAAGTTAGAGACAATCTTAGAAGTTAAGAAGTAAGTCCAAGCAAGTCTTTAAAGTTGTTCAAGAGTCTTTATTGAATGTTTTAACTTCATTTTAAGGCTCAAGTTTCAAGTCAAATAAAGAATAACGAGTTCAAGTTAAGTCAAGAGTTTAAAGTTGAGTTCAATTCCCAAAAGTTATTAGGGAACTATGTATTCCCAAAGAGGTTCTAAAGAAATGTTTTCACATTTAAAACAAGATTGGAAACTGAGATTTCCAAGATAGCCTTTGAGCTAAGTTTTTGAGTAATTATCTCAAATCAGTAGGAAGAAATATGGTTTTTAAAATATAAGAGCCAGTATATTTTTGGGAGTAGTATCAAGCACCGAGTTGGGGGAGCATTCAAGGAACCCACAGCCCCCATAGAACCATGTTAGCCACCATGGGTAGAAAAGGATCATACTTTTTAGATGAATCATTTTCCAAATAGACTAGTGGATCCATTAGGCAGTTCAGGTCTTATACCTTTGGCCGGGTATAGGATGCTCTGGCAGCGTGAAGTCGATCGATGTATCATCACTATAGCTCTAAGTGATGGTTGTCGGTTAGAGAAACTCCCACAGCAGTTATTGTATTTTCATACACAGAAATTATTGTATTCTTAGATACATCAGTTCATTTGTATTTCTATATACATCTTAGGCTTATGGTATCTTTGTATACATACAGAGTTTCTAACAGGTTTTAAACAGTCTTTCTTTATATCGCACTTATTTTAAATTGCCTTATATTGAAAGAAGTCAGTCAGGTTGAGTTGAGTTGAGCCAGGTAAGCTATTTCAGTTTCTTCTAGTTTTCCTTCTAGCCTTTGTTGCTTAGTTTCCAGCTCGCATACTCGTACATTCAATGTACTGATGCCAGTTGGCCTGCATCTTATGATGATGCAGATGCAGGTACCCAGGGTCAGCATCCAGCACGCCGTTGATCCAGTTGAGCACTCCAGAGTCAGTGGTGAGCCTCCTTGCTTTCCGGAGGACTCAGATATTTTGTGTTCCTAGTTCTGTTTTATTAGGATGTTGCGGGGTTTGTCCCAACATCCATCTCAGTATTTTAGAGGCTTCATAGACAGTCAGTCAGTTAGTTTTGAGTCTCTCATCTATGTATATATGTAAACATTCTATTTTGAGACTCGAGTTGCCTTTTGGCCAGATTTTTTATCAGTTGAGTTGTCTTGTGACCTTTTATTGCATGGCGTTTTTCTGTTGAGTCAGGTTTCCGCTGAGTTAAGAAAGCCAGGCCAAGGGTTCGCTTGGGGGCCAGCAATGGTCTTCGAGTGCCGGCCAAGTCCAGGGTGTAGGTTCGGGGCGTGACAAACTTGGTATCAGAGCCCAGAGTTCAAGATTCCTAGGGAGTCTATGAAGCCGTGTCTGTAGAGTCCTAGTTATCGGTGTGAAGCGTGCCACATCTATCATGGGAGGCTACAACATTTAGGAAGATTTCTCATTTCTTTCACACTCATCTCGTGCGTTAGAGTTTATCTCTAAAAAGTTTCTTTCTAATCCGTGCTTGCGCGTGTTTTCAGATAGTCATGCCTCCACGAAAAGTTGGCAGGGGGCGTCTTCCTAGACGTTATGTTGATGAGCAAGTGTTACCTTATGCCTCGGGAGTGCAACCACAAGGGGAAGTTTCTAATGTCGAGTTCAGAGAGGCAATTAGAATTTTGAGCCAAGTTGTAACTAATCAGATTGGTCAGCAAAGGGGAGCTCGACATGAAGGAGCTG
This sequence comes from Solanum acaule, assembly GCA_036250505.1. Lineage (NCBI taxonomy): Eukaryota > Viridiplantae > Streptophyta > Magnoliopsida > Solanales > Solanaceae > Solanum > Solanum acaule. The sequence continues at coordinate 24,343 of JAJOOR010004480.1, forward strand.
ACACTTCAAGGATTCGTGAGTTCTTGGGGATGAATCCTCCGAGTTTCATGGGTTCGAGCACTACTGAGGATCCAGAGAACTTCATTGAGGAGTTGAAGAAGATTTTTTATGTGTATGCTTTGCTAGATCCAGGAGCAAGTTTAACTTTTGTAACTCATTATGTTGCAAATAAGTTTGAGGTTCTTCCTGAAAGACTTTGTGAACCTTTTGTGTTTCTACACCCGTTGGGGAGTCTATTTTAGCAGAAAGAGATTATCGTGATTGTCCTGTTTCTATCAATCACAAGAGCACCATGGCTGATTTGGTTGAGTTAGACATGGTAGATTTCGATGTCATTCTAGGTATGGATTGGCTTCATGCCTGTTATGCATCATTAGACAGTAGAACTCGAGTGGTCAAGTTTCAGTTTCTGAATGAGCCAGTTATAGAGTGGAGTTGTAGTTCAGCAGGGCCTAAGGGTCGTTTCATTTCGTACCTTAAGGCGAGGAAGTTAGTTTCAAAGGGTTGTATCTATCACTTAGTCCGAGTTATTGACTCTAGTGTTGAGATACCTCATTTTCAGTCAGTTCCTATAGTAAGAGAGTTTCCAGAAGTTTTTCCAGATGATCTACCCGGAATTCCTCCTGAGAGAGAAATAGATTTCGGCATAGACCTCATTCTAGATACTCGTCCTATCTCTATTCCGCCTTATAGAATGGCACCAGCAGAGTTGAAAGAGCAGTTGAAAGATCTCCTAGAAAAGGGTTTCATTCGACCGAGTGTCTCACCTTGGGGTGCTCCGGTATTGTTTGTGAGAAAGAAAGATGGTTCCCTTAGAATGTGTATAGATTACCGCCAGTTGAACAAGGTTACCATCAAGAATAAGTACCCTCTTCCGAGGATTGATGATCTTTTCGATCAGCTTCAGGGTGCTACCTGTTTTTCGAAGATTGACCTCAGATCAGGCTATCACCAATTAAGAGTAAGGGAATGTGATATTCCAAAGACAGTATTCAGGACTAGATATGGTCATTACGAGTTTTTGGTCATGTCCTTTGGTTTGACCAATGCACCGACAGCTTTCATGGACTTGATGAATAGAGTCTTCAAACCTTATTTAGATATGTTTGTTATTGTCTTTATCGATGACATACTAATATATTCAAGGAATGAAGAAGATCATGCTAGTCATCTCAGAATAGTTCTTCAGACTTTGAAAGATAAGAAGTTATATGCCAAGTTCTCAAAGTGTGAGTTTTGGCTTAAGTTTGTGGCGTTCCTAGGCCACATTGTGTCCGGTGATGGAATTAAAGTTGATACTCGGAAAATTGAGGCAGTGCAAAATTGGCCTAGACCCACATCTCCAACTGAAATTAGGAGTTTCTTGGGATTAGCTGGCTATTATAGAAGGTTTGTTGAGGGGTTCTCATCTATTGCATCTCCTTTGACAAAGTTGACTCAGAAGGCAGTGAAATTTCAATGGTCTGAAGCTTGTGAGAAAAGCTTTTAGGAATTGAAAAAGAAGTTGATTACTGCTCCAGTGTTAATGCTACCAAAAGGTACTCAAGGTTTTGTGGTATATTGTGACGCATCTAGAGTCGGTTTGGGTTGTGTCTTAATGCAGAATGGCAAGGTCATAGCTTATGCCTCTAGACAGTTAAAAGTTCATGAGAAGAACTACCCAACCCATGACTTAGAGCTAGCTGATGTAGTATTTGCTTTGAAGATATGGCGTCACTACTTATATGGTGTGCATGTCGATGTATTTACTGACCATAAGAGCCTTCAATATGTACTTACTCAAAAAGAGCTTAATCTCAGACAGAGGAGGTGGTTAGAATTACTCAAGGATTACGACCTGAGTTTTCTTTATCACCCAGGTAAGGCTAATATTGTTGCTGATTCTTTAAGTAGGTTGTCTACGGGTAGTACCGCCCATATTGAAGAAGGAAGGAAAGAGTTAGCAAAAGATGTGCACAGACTAGCACGCCTGGGAGTCAGACTTACAGATTCCGCAGAAGGAGGAATAGCGGTGACGAACGGGGCCGAGTCATCACTGGTGACAGAAGTGAAAGAGAAGCAAGATCAAGATCCCATTTTGCTTGAGTTGAAGGAAAATGTTCAAAAGCAAAAAGTATTAGCTTTTGAACAAGGGGGAGATGGTGTGTTGAGATATCAAGGTAGACTGTGCGTACCTATGGTAGATGGACTCCAAGAGAGGATTATGGAGGAAGCACATAGCTCCAGATATTCTATTCATCCGGGTTCCACCAAGATGTATTGTGATTTGAGAGAATTTTATTGGTGGAATGGCATGAAGAAGGACATTGCAGAGTTTGTTGCTAAGTGTCCAAATTGCCAACAAGTGAAAGTCGAACACCAAAGGCCCGGTGGTTTGGCTCAGAGGATAGAAATTCCGAAATGGAAGTGGGAGATGATTAATATGGATTTCATCACAGGGTTGCCAAGGTCTCGTAGACAGCATGATTCTATTTGGGTGATTGTCGACAGAATGATAAAGTCAGCCCATTTTCTACCGATAAAGACTACCCTTTCAGCAGAAGATTATGCCAAGTTGTATATTCAAGAGATAGTGAGACTTTATGGAGTCCCAGTCTCCATTATTTCAGATAGAGGTGCACAGTTTACTGCACAGTTCTGGAAATCTTTTCAGAATGGCTTGGGTTCCAAGGTAAACTTGAGTACTGCCTTTCATCCTCAGACTGATGGGCAAGCAGAGCGCACTATTCAGACTTTAGAAGATATGTTGAGGGCTTGTGTGATCGATTTCAAAGGTAATTGGGATGATCATCTACCTCTCATTGAGTTTGCCTACAACAACAGTTATCACTCTAACATCCGGATGGCTCCATACGAAGCTCTTTATGGGAGAAAATGTAGATCTCCCATTGGATGGTTTGAAGTTGGTGAAGCACAGTTGATAGGACCAGACTTAGTTCACCAAGCTATGGAGAAGGTGAAAGTGATTCAAGAGAGGTTGAAAACGGCACAGAGTCGCCAGAAATCCTACACTGACGTTAGGAGAAGAGCGTTAGAGTTTGAAATAGATTATTGGGTATATTTGAAAGTTTCACCCATGAAGGGTGTTATGAGGTTTGGTAAGAAGGGGAAACTTAGTCCCCGGTATATTGGACCTTACCGCATAGCCAAGAGGATCGGCAATGCAGCTTATGAGTTGGAGTTACCACAGGAACTAGAAGCGGTTCATCCGGTATTTCATATCTCTATATTGAAGAAGTGCATAGGCGATCCTTCATTGATTCTGCCTACTGAGGATATTATGATCAAGGATAGCTTCTCTTATGAGGAGATTCCTGTTCAGATTTTAGATCGCCAAGTTCGCAGGTTGAGAACGAAAGATGTAGCATCAGTTAAGGTCCTTTGGAGGAACCAATTTATTGAGGAAGCTACTTGGGAAGCCGAAGAGGACATGAAGAAGAGATATCCACATCTCTTTGAATCCGGGGGAAATGCAGATTAAGGTATTAATTTCCTTCTTAGTGCTCTTTAAATTATAATGAGCATGTTGTTGTTGTTTGCATGGTTGGTTGTTGGGTGTTTGAGTTGATGTTACCCCTTAGCTAGTAAGAGTAATTTCATTCGAGAACGAATGTTTCCAAGGGGGAGATATTTTAACATCCGACAATTTGAAATAGCTATGAAGAGTCTTAGAATTGGAAATAATCATTTTTGGAAAGAATTAAAAATCTGGAAAATTTGGCCAAGTATGGAAAAAAGTGAGTTTTTGGCCAACTTTGAACAGTTATAAATCCTAGCTCAGGATGAGTTAGGTGTAGTTACAGTTATTTTTGCAAAGTTCGTGGAATGATCTTTCCAGCGCAATCGAGTTTGCTCGATTCCGAGTTCGTATGAGGGAGTTATGCCCTTTGGAAGTTGGGCAGTTGGCAGGGAAATCCGTCAGGAAATTTGTAAGGGTATTTTGGTCTTTTCCCTAGCCTTTTCTTTTGGTTATATAAATGTGTTAGACTGATTTTTTTTTATCAGTTTTACCATTTTAAAGAGTGAGAGTAAGGGTTTTGAGTGAAGAAGAGAAGAAGAGGAGAAAAAGGAGATCAAGCAAGTTTTCGTCGTGGATATCGGCGGGGGTGATCCCTTATAGGTATGTGAGGTCATAGTGTTGGGTTGGTTCTTTCCCCCACACGCCAAACTCGTTTTAATTCCGAGAAAAGATTGATTATGTTTGTTGAAGTTGTTGGTTGTAGTTGTTGAAATTGTTGGTTGTGATTGTTGTTGAAGTTCTTGTTGGTTTGGTACATGTTTCTGGTGGTGTTGTGAGTTGAAATCTATTGTATGTTGAGGGTTTTAATGATTCTAAGTGTTTGGGGCTGGAATCTTTGAGGTTTAGAAGGTTTAGAGATGGAAAAAGAAGGAGAAACGTCGAGTTTTCGAGGAAAAGGGCTAGGGTGTCGCGCCTGCCAGCGCGCCCCAAGAGGGGCTCTGAACTTTCCCCCTTGGTATTGTACCTATGTTTCATAGTTGTTTCCAACACTCTAAGGTACATTTAGACCTCCCGAACTCATCCATAAACATGAGATTATTACCCTTGAATTCATAATCCAATTCGAGGAAAGTTTGGCTCAAAGTCAAGTGAAGTTAGAGTCAATCTTAGAAGTTAAGAAGTAAGTCCAAGCAAGTCTTTAAAGTTGTTCAAGAGTCTTTATTGAATGTTTTAACTTCATTTTAAGGCTCAAGTTTCAAGTCAAGTAAAGAGTAACGAGTTCAAGTTAAGTCAAGAGTTTAAAGTTGAGTTCAATTCTCAAAAGTTATTAGGGAACTATGTATTCCCAAAGAGGTTCTAAAGAAATGCTTTCACATTTAAAACAAGATTGGAAACTGAGATTTCCAAAGAGCCTTCGGGCTAGTTTTCCAGAAAAGAGTTATCGCTTTCTAATTGAAGCAAGAGAGGAAACTGATATTTCCAAGATAGCCTTTGAGCTAAGTTTTTGAGTAATTATCTCAAATCAGCAAGAAGAAATATGGTTTTTAAAACATAAGAGCCAATATAATTTTGGGAGTAGTATCGAGCACCGAGTTGGGAGAGCGTTCAATGAACCCACAGCCCACATAGAACCATGTTAGCCACCATGGGTAGAAAAGGATCATACTTTTTAGATGAATCCTTTTCCAAATAGACTAGTGGATCCATTAGGCAGTTCAGGACTTATACCTTTGGCCGGGTGTAGGATGCTCTGGCAGCGTGAGGTCGATCGATGTATCATCACTATAGCTCTAAGTGATGGTTGTCGGTTAGAGAAACTCCCACAGCAGTTATTGTATTTTCATACACAGAAATTATTGTATTCTTATATACATCAGTTCATTTGTATTTCTATATACATCTTAGGCTTATGGTATCTTTGTATACATACAGAGTTTCTAACAGGTTTTAAACAGTCTTTCTTTATATCGCACTTATTTTAAATTGCCTTATATTGAAAGAAGTCAGTCAGGTTGAGTTGAGTTGAGCCAGGTAAGCTATTTCAGTTTCTTCCCTTTTTCCTTCTAGCCTTTGTTGCTTAATTTCCAGCTCGCATACTCGTACATTCAATGTACTGATGCCAGTTAGCCTGCATCTTATGATGATGCCGACGCAGGTACCCAGGGTCAGTATCCAGCACGCCGTTGATCCAGCTGAGCACTCCAGAGTCAGTGGTGAGCCTCCTTGCTTTCCGGAGGACTCAAATATTTTGTGTTCCTAGTTCTGTTTTATTAGGATGTTGCGGGGTCTGTCCCAACATCCATCTCAGTATTTTAGAGGCTTCATAGACAGTCAGTCAGTTAGTTTTGATTCTCTCATCTATGTATATATGTAAACATTCTATTTTGAGACTCGAGTTGCCTTTTGGCCAGATTTTTTATCAGTTGAGTTGTCTTATGACCTTTCATTGCATGGAGTTTTTCTGTTGAGTCAGGTTTCCGCTGAGTTAAGAAAGCCAGGCCAAGGGTTCGCTTGGGGGCCAGCAATGGTCTTCGAGTGTCGGCCACGTCCAGGGTGTAGGCTCGAGGCGTGACAGTTGTTCACCCAAACAAAATGGAGTCTCAGAGAGGAAGAACAGAACAGTTGTTGAAATGGCTAGATGTTTGTTGCTGGAAAAGAGACTGCCACAAAGCTTTTGGGCAGAAGCTATTCATACTTCAGTGTATTTGTTAAATAGGCTGCCAACAAAAGTTGTGGATGAAAAGACTCATATTGAGGCATGGTGTGGAATACAGCCATCTGCCAAGCATCTAAAAGTTTTTCGTTCGATATGCTATTTTCATGTTCTTTCTATCAAAAGAAGCAAACTTGAACCAAAAGGTGAATCGGGGATTTTTATTGGTTATTCAGCACAAGCCAAGGGTTATAGAGTTTTCAACTTGCAAACAAAAAGTATTTCAATCCGAAGAGATGTAGTCGTGGATGAGCATGCTTATTGGAACTGGGATAAGGAGAAAATTGAGAAAGATAATGCAGTTTTTCAGAACTTGAGCCCACTGCCTGAAATCCAATCATTTGGGTTTGAAACTCTGGCAGAAGACGAAGAAATAGACGGGGAATCCTCACTTGATTCGCCAATTTTGAAGACAAGGTCTCTTTCTGAGATATATGAAAGATGTAATGTTGCAATCTCGAAACCAAATAGCTATCAAGAAGCATCAAAACATGAAGTTTGGATTGAAGCTATGAAGGAGGAGATTGGTATGATAGAAAAGAATGATACTTGGAAGTTGGTTGATAAACCCAAAAACAGAAATGTGATTGGGGTGAAGTGGGTTTATAGAACCAAACTTAATCCAGATAGCTCAGTTTATAAATACCAAGCAAGGCTTGTTGTGAAAGGTTACGCGCAAGTTACAGGTCTGGATTATGGAGACACATTTGCACCTGTTGCACGACATGATACAATAAGGCTGCTATTTGCTTTGGCAGCTCAGTCAAATTGGAAGTTATATCATTTGGATGTGAAATCGGCATTCTTAAATGGACTGTTGCAGGAGGAGATCTATGTTGATCAACCAGAAGGCTTTCAAGTTGCAGGAATGGAGGATAAAGTCTACCGACTTCATAAGGCATTGTATGGATTAAAGCAGGCTCCTCGAGCATGGTACAGTAAGATTGAGGATCATCTCATTCATTGTGGCTTCAAGAGAAGTGAAAATGAAGCCATTTTATATGTGAAGAAGGCTAAAGGAGGAGATGTGTTTGTGGTGTCACTCTATGTTGATGATCTTCTAGTAACAGGAAACAATAAAGCTATGGTGAATCAGTTCATACAAGAAATGGAGACCAAGTTTGAAATGTCAGATTTGGGTGAAATGAGTTACTTTCTGGGAATGGAGATTCATCATGCTACTATTGGAATCTTTATTTCTAAGAGAAAATATGCATGGGATATTCTTAAAAGGTTCAAGATTGAGAGGTGCAAGTCTGTACCGACCCCACTGGTTCACAATGAAAAGATTTCGAAGTTTGAAGGAGGTGACAGGGCTGATCCAACAGTTTATAGAAGTTTGATTTGTAGTTTGTTGTATTTGACAGCAACAAGACCCTATCTCATTTTCGCCGTAAGTTTACTGTCGAGGTTTATGCAAGCTCCAAGTCAAGTTCATCTTGGTGTTGCTAAACGAACGTTGAGATATATCAAAGGAACTGCTGATTATGGTATTTGGTTTAAAAGGGAAGAGCAAGGGCAACTGATGGGTTATCCAGATAGTGATTGGGCAGGAAGCGTTGATGATATGAAAAGCACTTCTGGATATGCTTTTACACTTGGTTCAGACATGTTCTCATGGAATTCAAAGAAGCAAGAGGTGGTAGCTCAATCTTCTGCAGAAGCAGAATACATCGCTGATGCTGGTGCAACTAATCAGGCTCTATGGTTAAGAAAGATTCTACGTGATCTGGAGCAAAATGACATTGAAGCTACTGTCATTAAGGTTGACAACAAGTCAGCAATATCTATGGCCAAAAATCCAGTGCAACATGGTCGTAGCAAGCATATAAATGTGAAGTTTCACGCTATCAGGCAAGCAAAGAAGGATGGCAAAGTTCAACTTGTTCATTGCAGCTCATATTAGCAGATTGCAGACATCATGACCAAGGCTCTTCCTAAGGGAAAATTTGAAGTTCTAAGGGCTAAGTTGGGAGTATCCAAGAAAAATCTCAAGGAGGAGTGTTAGAAAATAAGATATTTCTAGATGGTTTTTGTTTAATTGTTATTTTCTTAAATATTATGTTAAGTATGTAAAGGAAAGGTAGTCCTTGTTATATAGAATATGTTTTGTAAGAAAGTCAATAGTAATTGGATATGTATGGTCCTCTACTAACTTTGAAAAAGCTTATGTAGATATATGTGTGTATGCCTTAAAAATCTGTAGTATAAATGAAAATTGCCTCTGCTGAACCTTATCTTTTTCTCTAAAAGTTTCAAATCCTAACACCCCCATCCAAAATCAATATCGTATAGTCCGAAATTGCACAAACTGCTACACTTATACACATCATCCTTGTTTACGTTTTCCACTAACTCTGCACCCTGTTTCATTATTTCAACTACTTTAAAAAATATGTCACTTTGAGTCACATTTTTCAATTTTCCGCGAAGTTGTTCCTTAGATTTTCTTAGTACAGCTACTGAATTGGACAGTTTCATATAATATTCTATTCGTGTTGACGTGACAAAGAAGCTACAAGCATTTTCGATGCTGTTTAAAGGCAACGGTGGGCGAAGACCCATTATGTGGTAGAGTAAAGATGGTTTAAATGAACTTGAAGCAATCATGGCATGTTTATGTATAAGTGATGTAGCAACTTCAACACGACTCGGATTTTCAACGCCTGATTATGCAACTGCTATGATTTTTAGTTTGTCTAATCCAGACGACGAGAAATGAAACAATCTAGTCACACAATTTCCGTCATTTCCAACATCAAAATCAGGTAAAGTTGAAGTATCAGTAACTGGTGGGAAAAAAGTTCCATCAAACAGAATAGATAGTTTTGCATGACTTGAATCACGAGTTAAATTAGCCCAATCAGTAATGAATTTGATTACACTATATGCATCCGCGACCTTATGTGAGATGCATCTACTGATTGCTATTCCACCGCAATCAAAAAGTGTTAGTTGAGCGACTACTAAAGTTCCATCATATGTGTTCCAAGGACAACCTTGTGAATAAACTAAATTTATTTCATCATTGTAATAAGGATGGTCGTGAATTTCAGAGATGGGGATATCGAGTTGAACATTAAAAAACTTAGCTCCTACATCGTTACAATCGATAAAGATGTTATCGTTATAAGTTCCATCAAATGGATAATAGGAGGTTAATAGATTTGCGAGGGAATTTTGAAGAAGTGTGGATATGTATGTGGCTTATGTCATACAATGAGTTTTCGGGTTTAGGTTAGAAGAAAGCTAGTGGATTATGTAAAGGACTAACAATTTGATCCAAGAAAGAAAGATTGTGATGCCTAAGTGAAGATGAAGTGGGAGAAGAAGGCTTAATATGTAAGAATTATTATTAATTATTATAAATTATTTCTTACTTATGGCCCAAGTTTACTTGTAACCCAAGTAATACCATAAATAATATTTAATAAGGAATAGATCTCGTCCGTACATTGGTTACTTGATGGACGTACCAGATTAAGTCATAACCTCTATAAATTGGCCCTCCTTCCACCCATCAGGGTTATCACATATTCTCTACATGGATTCCATCATTGACGGTTGTGGTAACATAAAGTTAGGGCAATGAGGTAGAAACTAATTTATGACTAACGCTTCCGCTTCTCTCTGTGATAATGTCTTCCGCATCAGGTATGTTCCTCTAACATTCTCTATGTAAGATTATCATGTTAAAGATCCTAAAACTATTTAATCTTACATATGGCATCAGAGCCTGGATTGTTTGAACCGATAATCTTCGTATATGAAACATTCAATATTTATGATGTACTGTTAATCGCATGCTCCACTTCAGTACTTACTATCAATGTTCCAGTAATATCTATCTAAGATGATGTAAGCAACTAACACTATCTCACCTGCAAACTTGCACGAATTTTGTTGTTACATCAATAAGAACAAAGTAAAAACAATACATAAGAAACTGACTTCTTTGAAAGACGTGTATATTGAGGTTAATTAAAAATATATATATATATATATATTTTAAGATCCTCTTCAATATGCATGTCTTGTTACAATATTGTTTTGTATTGGTGGACACTAACTCTGTGGTCGAGCCTTCTTCCTAGTTTCTTATGGTTTAAGTTTCCGTAATGTAATAATTATGTTTTATTTTAGATTGTGCGATAAATTAAAGTGGTCGTTATACTAAGCAATAAATAATATGTGTGTACTTAGTGCACATTAGTTTGTCAGTCACCAAAGTGGTCAAACTAGAAAAATTAACGTCTACATATATAATATTTATGATCACTTGATGCATGTATTATGTTTCTATAGTTTGTTAGTCACCAAAGTGGCCAAACTAAAATGTTTAAAATTAGTCACATGCACAAATTTTTATGAGATTATGTATGCTTTTGTATTCATATAGCTTGTTAGTCACCAAAGTGGACAAACTATTATGGTTAAGAAAAATATGTACTCATAAAATTGTCATTTACCTATGAAAGTTAATGAAATGCCTATATATTGAAAAATAAATAGATAAATTGACTTTCATTATTGCTAGAACTTAAGAATTTACCCAAAGGTGAATCAATCATTCTACGAATAGTGAAAATTATGAGGTAAATTAATCTTTTTAGTCAAACCTATATTGTATATCCAAAAATGTCATATATGTTTGATTAAAAATGTTCAATTACCTATTAAAGATAAAAATGACATTTAAATTATGATAATGTGTCGTAGTATCTACCCAAAGGAGAATTACGATGTATTTTTATCGCTTTACTGAATTCACATTATTTTCTGATTTGTGAGCATGTATATCTATTTTGCAGTTATTCCTCTTCATTCACATGCTTCTTCTGTTACTGTGTTCAATGGATTGAACTTCTCTGAATAGCATGAACAAGTCCAGTTCCATTAAGGTGTGATGGATCTTGACTTGACTCTGCTAAATGACAAACCTACTGCGATTACTGATAAAAGCAGTGATGATGAGAAGTCTTTTCATAAATCATGGGAACGCTCTAACAGATTAAGCCTTATGTTTATACGGATGACTATTGCTAACAATATTAAGAGTACTATTCCACAAACAGAAAGTCCCGAGGAATACCTGAAGTTTCTGGAAGAACGTTTTCGTTCTGCTGATAAGTCTCTCGCTGGTACACTAATGGCTGAACTCACAACCATGAAGTTTGATGGGTCGCGCAGTATACAAAATCATATCATCGAGATGACCAACATTGCAGCAAGACTTTCGACCTTGGGGATGAAAGTGGATGACACCTTCTTGGTTCAGTTCATTTTAAACTCATTGCCTTTTGAGTATGGACCATTCCAAATTAACTATAACACTATTAAGGATAAGTGGAATGTTAGTGAATTGCTCAGTATGCATACTCAAGAGAAGTCAAGACTTAAGAAACAAGGAGGTCATTCCAAACCTCATGGGTCAAGGAGCTGGTAAAGGACTTAAAGTGAAGGCCAACAAGTTTAAGAAAAAGAAAGCACCTGCTAAAGTTCCACAGGATGCTCATAAGGAACTCAAGGCCGATATGTGTCGTTTCTGTAGAAAGGAAAGACACTTTCACTAAACGAAAGTTCTGCTTATTTATGACATAAACGTTTGGGTCATATATCCAAAGAGAGATTAAAAAGATTAGTAAAGAATGAGATTATTCTGAATATGAATTTTATTGATCTTGATATATGTTTGGATTGCATTAAAGGAAGCAAACCAAGCATACCAAGAAAGGTGCCACAAGGAGCACTCAGCTTCTTGAAATTATACACACTGATATTTGCGGACCCTTTGATGTTCCATCTTTAGGTGGAGAAAAATATTTTATCACCTTTATCGGTGACTTTTCACGTTATGGATTTTTCTATTTGTTGAAAGAAAATCTCAAGCAGCGGACGCTCTCAAAAGTATACGTTAATGAGCTTGAAAGACCATTAGATAGGAAAGTGAAAATCATTAGGTCATATAGAGGTGGTGAATATTATGAAAAGTATAACGAATCAAAACAATGTCCAGGTCCATTTACAAAATTCCTTGAGAAAAGTGAAGTTAGTGGGAGTGTTGAACGACAAAGTGCAGAAATTAATGAGGTAAGGGTAAACATTTCATTGCCCATGAATGTACCTACTTCCTCACCAATCATAAATGTTGTTCCTCTTGTTGAAGAACACTTGGGTGAAACACTTCAAGAAGGAACTAACTCACAAGTATCTGACGCAAATGAACCACAAACAATGCCATTAAGAAAATCACAAAGAGAAAGAAAATCGGCCATTTCAGATGATTACGTGATTTATTTGCAAGAGTCAGATTTTGACATTGAAATTAATAAAGATCTGATTTCATTTTCACAGGCCATAAAAAACATTGAGTCTAATAAATGAATTGATGCCATAATGAAGAGTTAAAATCCATGGAATACAACAAAGTTTGGGATCTTGTTCAATTACTAGAAAATTCTAAAAGAATCGGGTGTAGATGGGTCTTCAAGACCAAACGCTATTCTAATGGTAATATTGAATGATATAAAGCCAGACTTGTTGCCAAGGATACACTAAAAAAGGAGGCATTGATTATAAAGAGACATTTTCACCGGTCTCAAAGAAAGACTCATTAAGAATTGTTTTGGATTTGGTAGTTCATTATGATTTTGAGTTACATTAAATGGATGTGAAAACTGTCGTTCTTAATGGAGACCTTGAGGAGGATGTTTATATGGACCAACCAGAGGGTTTCGAAATTAAAGGAAAAGATCAAATAGTGTGTAAACTAAAGAAGTCAATATATGGACTCAAACAAGCCTCACGACAATGGTATATAAAGTTTAATGATACCATAACATCTTTTGGATTTAAGGTGATTATCGTTGATCGGTGTATATATCAAAAGATCAGTGGGAGTAAGTTTATATTTTAGTCTATATGTTGATGAAAGTTCATATTTTTAGTCCTATATGTTGATGACATTTTACTTGCTGCTAATGATTTAGATGACTTTCTCTCTATGAACTTTGAAATGAAAGATATGGGTGAGACATCCTATGTGATAGGGATAGAAATATTTCTCGATAGATCACAAGGATTATTGGGACTGTCTCAAAAGGGCTATATCGAAAGAGTTCTAGAGAGATTTAACATGAACAATTGTTCAGCAAGAATAGTTCATATTTAATAAAAAAGGGACAAGTTTAATCTCATGTAATGCCCAAAGAATGATGTAGAACGAAAAGAAATTGAATCAATTCCTTATCTTCTATATTTGGAAGTTTGATGTATGTTCAAACTTGCACAAGACCGGATATTAATTTTGCGGTCAAAATGCTAGGAAGATATCAAAGTAATCCTGGAATTGATCACTGAAAAAACTACAAAGAAAGTTTGTGGCTTGTTATGAATCCACAATTCATGCATTATAGCTGCAGAACTTCATTTCAGGACTTGGGGTTGTCGACACCATTACCAAGCCGCTGAAAATTTGTTGTGATAATACTGCAGCAATATTCTTCTCCGAGATCGATAAGTACTCCAAATGTATCAAACATATGGAATTAAAGTACTTTACTGTCAAGGAAGAAGTTTAGAAACAAAGAGTGTTACTTGAGAATATTAGAACTGATCTCATGATTGCAGATCCGTTAACAAAAAGGCTTACAACCAAAGACATTTAAAGAACATGTTCAAAGAATGGGTCTTGGTTGTACTTATGATTGATACAGTTATGATGTTTTACACTCTGAGCTCAAAGAGAGGTTGTCCAGGACAGGGAGAACCTTTATGGGTAGGAAGCAGGAACCATTATGTAAAAAAATTTGGGGGGTTATAGATCTCTTATACTACCATCAATCGACAGAGCGGAACGACCAGAAAAAGAAGTTAAGTTAGAAAGACGGAATCGATTCTATGATTGAATAGCAGAAGTGCTACTTAGTAGTAGAAACTCGGAGAGACAGAAAGAGAGGTTTCCCTTATAGATCCACCTTTCTTCAAAATAAAGATATAGCAACTAAAAGAAAGCTAAATCGAATCGGAATAGGATAAAGAACGCACGAAGGATCAGAGAGAAAGGGGATTCTAAAAGCTAAAAGATCATTCGCTTGGCGAATAAAGTGGGTCACCCTCTTTTTGGCTTCGGCCAAACACTTTTTCTCGATTCCCGAAATGCCTTTCTGGATATTCCTCAATGTCCCGGCTATTCATGGAACGTGAGAAGCAGATGATTAATCATCTGTTTCCGAAAGAAATCAAAGAATTTCTTGGGAATCCTACAAGATCCGTTCGTTCTTTTTTCTCTGATAAATGGTCAGAACTTCATCTGGGTTCGAATCCTACTGAGAGGTCACTGGATGGAAAAGACAGATAAAGGAACAACCCACCGGAAGGGCATACCTCAAGGGACACCAATTTCCCCCGGCAAAGATCTATCTGCGCGAAGCCGGCCCCTTGTTGTGTTGCATTTTGTGATAGCCGGGATCCGATGTTGATTTCCAATTTAAATGTCAGCTCCAGGTTTGGGGCGGCCCATCTGATTAGTTCAGCTATCACTGCTGGAAACCCGTTCGTACTGTTTAGTTTAAAGTAATAGAGGGCGCCTTCGCTTCGTAAGGCATGGCCCTATGCCTTACTCGCTCCGGGAAGTACTTCTTCGATGCAGCTCACACAGTCCTATTCAACTCTTCCAAAGGGTATAATGTAACGACCCTAAAAACGAACTAGTGAAACTAGAGCCTCACATGTGAGTTTGGAGTTGAGAACTTGATGAAATGATGAGAAATGGCTTTTGAAGTTTAGTTTAAAGAGATTTGAGGTCAAACGTCAAGGAATGACCGTGA